>SMMW01000159.1:55000-56050 GCA_004794655.1 Marisa cornuarietis | reverse complement strand
TGCATGCAGTTCTGATACAGTCTTCCTCGTTCATCTTCAGAAAGAACCAATGTTCATGATGGTTGACCAGTGTTGTACTGAGCTTTTTATTTGATTAGTCTTCAGTGATTATTAGCACTAATTTTGTGAGCATCTCCTCCAGTGTCACTGACAATATTTATGAACATAACTTAGCGAGTGACGAGCAGTTTATTGGGACTCTTCACCGCCGCCTGTCTCTACTAACGACGGCTGCTAATCGCCGCCATTTTTCTAATGTTTACAAATGTTAGCTGCATGATGATAGCCGCACAGGTTCCCTGCGAATTCGGTACAGACTGGGAGGTATAGGCCGCTCAGTGAGCAGGCCAAAGGTGACCACCTAAAACTGGACAATCATCTACTGGATACTGGATACTGGATACTCCATTGCTGCACACATTTGGATGACAAGAAACCCAATTCGCATCTTCAACGATTGTCCTGATGTTAGAAACATCGTCTGCATGTTGCATGGTTATTAATTAAAACAAAAATAGTGTTAATTGTAGACACGACGGTTACGTAAGGTCACATCACACACGGGGGGGGGGGGGTCACATTAAGACACGTGACCACCGACAGTGTAGACGGTGGGTGATGTACCCTCAATCTTCTCGGATGAGAAACCAAGTAGGTGTCAGTTGTGCGGGGTGCCGGTGGGTGCAGCTTCAGACGTCGGTGTCGCTGGTTCTGTGCGAGAAACGGGTGGGGAAGAGGGTGGCATGTTGACGTGGCTGTCGACGTCCGAGTAGGGTGGTGGTGGGGTGCAGGCGGTGTTCGGGTGGTTTGCGCTGTGGGCGATGGAGCCGTAGGAAGGTAGTCCTGGTACCCGGGTGTGCTTGACTGGCGTGACACCCAGCTGTCAAATAGTCAACCGATCAAATGAAATGTTTATACAAGTTGTTACATCAAATGTAACCTGGACAGTTGGGACATGTCCATTGTCCACAATTTTCATACCTAACAATTTTGTTATCGGTGGGTGGGGGGAGTTGTGGGGGACAATCATCCAGTGAGGAAATAAGCAAC
>SMMW01000159.1:0-50000 GCA_004794655.1 Marisa cornuarietis | reverse complement strand
AAGGAGGAAAATCTTTAACTTAACGCATAATTTGTAAACGTGCGTTTGCTGGTGTGTGAGGTGACAGCAAGACAAAGTCAGAGATGGTCATCCTGCAGGGTAACAAGGTAGACAGACAATGTGGACACCTTGCATGCTGTCGGTTACTCACTGTCTTATCTGTTGTGTGTTTCAAGCTGTGCATAAACACATGAAATATCAACTGTTTTGCTCAAAACAACTAAACTTTTATTTCGTTGCATTGTATAATCATATACCATTAAACTTGACGTTTATAATAGATTCTTGTTGATATATATTTCATACACAAATAGATGTGAAATAATGGGATTGGTAGCTAGAGGCAGCATATAGATATACATAGATATACAGCATATAGATATACATAGATATACAGCATATAGATATACATAGATATACAGCATATAGATATACATAGATATACAGCATATAGATATACACATACACATACACCCTGTAGGTAAGTGAACACGTGTGTAGTGCCAGTGGTGGGGGCCTTGGTGGGGGCTGTCTGTGACAACTTACATGAGTTTGTTTCCCCAGAATCCCTGATGTGCGAGCATATGGCTAGGAAATGATTAAAAAAAAACTCGCACAGGTGAACAGACGAGGAAGGAAGGAGGGAGGGAAAAAGAAGAGAGTGGAGGAAATGAATGAGAGAGCAAACTGTTGTCGTTAGAGAAACTAGTTGTCAGACTAAGAAAGTCTCACCATTAGAGTAACTAGTCGCCAACAGTGTGATTTTCATGTTTGTGTTGAAGTAGCCGCCGACTTTCCACACGTCGATAACGGCGGTGTCCGATGTTTCGAAGATGATGGACGACCATCCCGAGCCACAGATGCTGTCTGCAAGTGATCATGGTCAGAGCTACGTAGGCTAGTAACATTTCGTGAATTGTAACCAGTTTAATGATTGTAATTAGTTTTAGATTAATCAGGATCTCTTTGTAACTCATTACATTTCAGTCGAAGAAGGCTAGTCGGAGAACATGTTCATGAGCAAATAACTGTAAAAGTTCAGGTGCTGTGAGGGCAGAGCGGGAAGGAGGTGGGTGAGCCTTGAACCTCCGCCATTTTGTTGTTAAGTTGATAAGATTGAGCACAAGACTGAGCACAAGGCTGAGCTTAATGCTGAGCACAAGACTGAGCACAAGACTGAGCCTAATAAGACTGAGCACAAGGCTGAGCACAAGACTGAGCTTAATGCTGAGCACAAGACTAAGCTTAATGCTGAGCACAAGACTGAGCACAAGGCTGAGCTTAATGCTGAGCACAAGACTAAGCTTAATGCTGAGCACAAGACTGAGCACAAGACTGAGCTTAATGCTGAGCACAAGACTGAGCTTAATGCTGAGCACAAGACTGAGCACAAGGCTGAGCTTAATGCTGAGCACAAGACTGAGCACCATAGTGTCTAGACAGTAAAAGCGAGCTGCTCGTCTCTCGTACGCTTTCTTGTTATCCGCTCCTTCATGGCCGAAGGTGTTGTACGCTGGTGCACATTTAAATACATTCACGTGCATAATCGTGGAGTCCGAACACGTGCTGTCACTTGTCCAACACAAATGTTGAGCCAGAGGCGGGGGACATATGATCGTATCTGGCGAGGGTTTAATTTTGCGGAAAAAACTGTTTTGTCACGAAGTAAGGCAAGGGGTGGGGGTGGGGGTGGGGTGGTCTTTGGTAAGATAATGAGTCTGTATTTCAAATTTGGACCACGGTGTGTCCTTGTTAGGACCTATAAACACTGTGTGTCCCTGTTAGGACATGCTGGACATTCTGGAACACAGATATGTGAAAAGGTATTTGGGTAACAGACAGGCCTGCAGAACTGAAACGCTTTGGATTATAGCACACACACACACACACACACACACACACACACACACACACACACACACACACACACACACACACACACACACACACAGTGTAAAGCAGTGACAAAACAAGGTGATACATAATTCATATTCACATTTGTCTGGACTAGCATCAACACTCCGTGATCTTGTTTACACAATTATCTGGACTAGTACCAAAACTCTGTGATCTTGTTTCTTTTTCCGAACTTCGCTTCTTCTCACAATTTTTTCAATTATTTTGTCGCTTTGTTCTTTGAGTGTAGTGGGAGGGAGTTAGTTACCTGAGTGCCACGAGGTTCTGGCGTCACGAAGGTACATCCGCAGGTACCTGCAGTCGGAGTCCACATCCAGTAGTTGCAGGCGGAGATGGTTGAAGACGCTCCCGTGGCGAGACACCAGCTTCACCTGGCAGTTCTCGGCTGTACCCGAGTAGCCATGGACGCTGGCAACCAGAAGAGCTGATGATGTCACAATGTGTGACTGGGTGCACAGCTCCAACAGGTCGACTGTTAAGGAGAAGTATCGTTGGCTTACACAGGTACAGGTACAGTTCCACATGCGACACTCTTCCCTGACAGCAGTCAGCACGGACATCGACGTGTGCGCGCGCGCGCGCGCACACACACACACACACACACACACACACACACACACACACACGCATACACATATACACGCACGGACATCGACGTGCGCGCATGTACACACACACACACACACACACACACACACACACACACACACACACACACGCATACACATATACACGCACGGACATCGACGTGCGCGCATGTACACACACACACACACACACACACACACACACACACACACACACACACACACACACACAGAGCTGTTAGTCAGCAGAACATGACGAGGCCCGACTGACGAGGGCGAGTCAGCAGGTTGGGACTGAGTTAAAGAGTTACTGTCAAGTCGAGACCTAAGCTTGCATTCACGACTAGCATACAACAACAACAACAACAACGGAGGCACTCACACGTCTCTGGCTCACAATGCACCAAGCCAGCGAGGAGGATGACAGTGACAGCAACAACGATGTTGGAAGTCATTGATGTTGATCAAGCGGTTGACGAGGTGTTTAACTGGGCGCTGCTGGGGGTCGCCGAAGCAGATAAACTGTGTAACCGCCTCAGGTGCACAGCGGGTAGACATTGGACGATGACTGTTTCACCCGCTGCTCTTCACGCATTTGCTGATTAAATCGTGCAAGTTGATTGTGTTCTACTCATTATCTACATGTGTGTGTGTGTGTGTGTGTGTGTGTGTGTGTGTGTGTCGTCTGTAATGCGTATCAACAGATGAGTCAGTGCGCATTGTTGTTGATAAAACAGTTTCAGGACAAAGAAACAAGAAGTGGGAGATGTTGAGGTGGTAGTAATCACCTGTACGGGATAGAATCTTAGTCTCACTCACTCCTACTCACCTGGTGTGTCTGCTGCCTGTAACAGTTGGAATGATTTGATGTTCTCTCTACTAGTCTGACAATATTTAGTCACGAGTGACATGAGTAGTTTGGCAAATTTTAGTAATCAAGGGACCTCAGTTTGCTTCATTTTCAATGTGACAACTTTTAATAGTCACCTGATGCTACTTTATTTTATTCTGAAGATTATAAATTCTGAATCTCTCTCTCTCTCTCTTCCTCTCCCTTCCTTTCTCTGCTTCACTGAAGAGGGTTTGTCCACAAAAGAGTCAAATTATTGATAAAAAAAATGGGAAGACTGAATGTAGTCTTTATTTTGTTTTATTTCGACACTGGGAGCTACACTCAATCCAAGTCTAACAGTCAATGCAGTCTGTATGTGTCTGCCTGCATCCTCCTCTGTAACTGTAGCTCCATACAAGAGGGTGGATTTCAAACGGCAAATCTCTGCACTTAGGTCCACAGATGTTTTATTGTGATGTCAACATCTCTCACCTGCCACTTGCCGGCAGGTCTTATGATCTTTGTCTCAAACAATAAGGAAGAAAACAGATGCTACACACTTTTTTCTCCAAATCTGAAATGTGAACTTCTCAATTTTTCAGAAAAATATACAACAAATATCTGACCGATTAAAGACTAGCAAGAGGCACAAAATATATTATACTCTTCGGTTTAAAAATATATTTTTGTTTCCAAATGAATCAGAAGTTAATTCAAGAATAATACATCACCATCCAGTTTCACGTGACTTTGTTAAGAAAAGTGTCTGCGTTCATATTGGTTCATATTGGTTCATATTGGTTCTTTAGCTGTAAGTGGATGTAAAGTGATATGTACAGTACTAGGGTCTGTTATTTTCACACATACTTAACCGGGTGTGAAAACATGAAGTGCGCATGCAAAGTACGATGTGGTGCACAAGGCGGTTGATGAGAAGTACGACCGCCTCCATACTTGTCGGTGGTTGTACTAACTATTTTCTCAGGTGGTGTACACAACTTCTAATGATGTCACAGTTACTCCCATGACATCAGTGAGAAGAAACTGTCAAGCGAAGCCATCAGTTGATCTTCATGCCAGCAGCTGCACCTTCAACGGCCGGCGTCGCTGGCTCCGCACGAGGCGGGGTGGGTGGAGGAGGCGGGGTGGAGACCTGAATGTCGACGATGGAGTATGGAGGGGGGGAGGTGGTGTACGGCTGATAACCGCTACCCGGGATGGCGCCGTAGGTAGGTAACACCGGGGCACCAGCCTGTTTGATTGGTGTAACCGCCTGCTGTCAGACAGACGACCAGTCACATTACAAGTCATCTGTCAGGGCAGGGTACACATGGCTAGTCTTCCATACTCTACAACACATTCAGGCATCTTTAAACAGAGATGCCAGTCTGGGGACAGGAATGTGCTCAGTAATGGAATAATAATAATAATAATAATAATAATAATAATAATAATAATAATAATAATAATAATGCATTCAATAACATTCAGTGGTGGGTAGGTGGCGGAGGTGGAAGGGGAGAATCATGTGGATACAGAGTTGTTTTGTATTTTTGGGGGTTGCGTCGGTGGGAGTCAGTCTGTGCTTACATTGGTGTTCTTGTTTTGCTGCGCGCGGCGAGATCGTCTCCTGACGACGATAATGACGACGACGATGATGACAGCTGCGGCGGTACAGCCTCCAGCAATGGCGGCGATCTTCCAGGGCCAGAAAAAGATTTTACAGAAGTCTTCGTCAGACCGATCCCCGCAGTTGTTGTAGCCGTCGCATTTCAGCTCGCTGGCGATAAACTCGTAGTTGTCGCACTGAAAATCCCCGAAGCCGTCATCTGCTGTCAACCAGATGACAAGATAACAAAAGTGTGATAACTGGTATAACAACGTATCTTGGTAATAGAGATGGAAGACAAAGATACGACTGATACAACTTTCCCGTAGAGAGAAATGACTTGCGCCTGTGTGTGTGTGTGTGTGTGTGTGTGTGTGTGTGTGTGTGTGTGTGTGTGTGTGTGTGTGTGTGTGTGGGTGTGTGTGTGGGTGTGTGTGTGGAGACAGCAAGTGTAGTTTTACCCAGAGAGAAGCTGGTTGCCAACATGGAGAATTTCATGTTTTTCGCAAAATATCCGCTGGCTTGGATGTTAATGGTCAGGGTGCTTAGAGTCGTCACAAACATCCTTGTTGATGATGACACGTGTCCACAAATGGCGTCTGCGACAAAAAGAACGACGCCCAGTGAAATAAGGCCACGAAATCACGAGTCAAACGGCTGAACACCACACCGTAGAGAAAAGGTTGTTTTCTGTTTTGTTTTATTCAAAAAATGTCGGAATTTTGACTTTCGACTTCTGTGCCATCAGCGGAATGTTAAGACATGTACGAGGAATGTATGGCAGGATGAGAACTGTTACCATACGTCACTTCACAAGCTACGGCAACTGATATTCTGAAACAACTCGTCACCTCGCAGTGTACGAAAGATCACATCATGTCACCGCATTGCTTACCACTGATCACGTTAATAAACATCGCGTCACTGTTTAGCACTGATCACGTTAATAAACATCGCGTCACTGTTTAGCACTGATCACGTTAATAAACATCGCGTCACTGTTTAGCACTGATCACGTTAATAAACATTGCGTCACTGTTTAGCACTGATCACGTTAATAAACATTGCGTCACTGTTTAGCACTGATCACGTTAATAAACATCGCGTCACTGTTTAGCACTGATCACGTTAATAAACATTGCGTCACTGTTTAGCACTGATCACGTTCATAAACATTGCGTCACTGTTTTACGACTCATCACGTTAATAAAAGTCACCTCACTGTTTATGACTGATAATATCATGTCACCTTACTGTTTACGACCGACCATGCTAATAAATGTCGCCTCACTGTTTACGACTGATAACATCATGTTACCTCACTGTTTACGACTGATAACATCATGTTACCTCACTGTTTACGACTGATAACATCATGTTACCTCACTGTTTACGACTGATAACATCATGTTACCTCACTGTATACGACTGATAACATCATGTTACCTCACTGTATACGACTGATAACATCATGTTACCTCAGTGTTTACGACTGATAACATCATGTTACCTCACTGTATACGACTGATAACATCATGTTACCTCACTGTATACGACTGATAACATCATGTTACCTCAGTGTTTACGACTGATAACATCATGTTACCTCAGTGTATACGACTGATAACATCATGTTACCTCACTGTATACGACTGATAACATCATGTTACCTCACTGTTTACGACTGATAACATCATGTTACCTCACTGTTTACGACTGATAACATCATGTTACCTCACTGTATACGACTGATAACATCATGTTACCTCACTGCATACGACTGAAACATCATGTTACCTCACTGTATACGACTGATAACATCATGTTACCTCACTGTATACGACTGATAACATCATGTTACCTCACTGTATACGACTGATAACATCATGTTACCTCAGTGTTTACGACTGATCACGTTAATAAACATCGCGTCACTGTTTACGACTGATCACGTTAATAAACTTTACCTCATTGTTTACGACTGATCATCTTAATGAACGTCACCTCACTGTTTACGACTAATAATATCATGTCACCTCACGGTTTACGACTGATCATCTTAATGAACGTCACCTCACTTTTTCAGCCGCTTACTAGGAAATATACTCTGTAAACCAGCTCACCGTTTACGCAGTCTACACCAGATCATATTCTGCCTCAAGTTACTTTACGACATGTCTCATGCTGGTTTACGACCCGTAAAGTAACGACTTACGATATTACATTACGACATATTGCGGTACAGTTTCCAGCACTGTAAGACACGTGTCACCGTGTAATGTCAGCTCGTCTGCCGTGCTGTGGTTCGGAAGCTGGGGTAGACATACCCGTAAGTGGGTTCCAGGTACCCTGGCCGTCATACAAGCGCATCGACAGGTTGTCGCAGTCAGCGTCCACCTTCAGCAGCTGCAGGCGGACAAAGTTGTTGCTGACCCCATGTTGCGAGAAGATGGACACCTGACAGGTCTGCGTCAGGTATCGTCTGGCACTCACATCCACAGTCAGCAGCATGGAGGAGGTCACGGACAGCGTCTGGCCGCACCACTCCATCAGATTATCTTTAGAAGGCAATCGAACGATTGAATGAATGAATGAATGAATGGAGTGGTCGAGCGTGTATACAACCAAATAACAAGAGGAAAATGTCAGAAACAATGAATGGAGAAGCACAATACTGTCCTCCCCTCACTGACACACTCAGACACGTGTAACAAGTCTTTTATTTACTGACACATCTACACACAATCTTATCCCTCAGTGTTTGACACCCTTAATATAACCGACAACTGGTCCGACTCATTCACTCACCCACACATTCCCTCCAATAGAAGGTCTTTTATATTTGAGAGATTTGTCTGGATATAAGAGATATAACACACACACACACACACACACACACACACACACACACACACACACACACACACACATATATTATATAAATATATCAAAGATACCAAGTTAGTTGTTGAGTAAACACATCAACAGTCTAAGTTTCCAATCTAACAAAACAGGCGAAGCTCACCAGCTGTTCACTCTCTACCCTTAAGTACCCTGTCACGGATCGACCCGTATCCATTGTCGGTTAGCTCTGACAATCCGTGCCCCACGCACCGAACGGGGGGGGATTGTGCTAATGTGAACAGAGTTCACGAAAGGGGTGAGCGACAGGATGAGTAGAAAGAGGGACTGAACTCCGGGTCACCGGGGTGGAGAGACGTGTCGAGACAACGCTTCACGGCGATGTACAGAGCGAGACGGACTATGGAAGAAGACCGATCAAGCCTCACCTAGACGAGGTACTCTCTTTTGTTAGACCATACTAAATTGCAGAAGTACGAACTGTGAGGTACATAAAATCTTTTGCGAAGTGTGGAGCCAGCGGCTGGTTGAAGGTGGAGACGAGTATGTTTGAGTTACAGGTTTTGCTGGAGGGAGAGTTGAGACCCGCCGACCTCGGACTACCGGGGGGCTAGTTTTCTCCTCCATGGGGACGAGCGCGGAGATTAGCTGTGTGCTATCTACGATGGATCTGTGTGGACATCATGAGAGTTCGTTCGCTGGAGTGTCGTTGTGTTATCGACGGTGCGCTTGTGTAGGCACCCAGATGATTCGTTCCGGAGAGTAGCTAAGTGCACCTCTGGTGGGAGTGATGTGTATGGTGTATATTTCGGTGGATACTACCCTATCCCACACCTGAAAGATTCGTCGTTAATACCGACGGGAAGGTAGAGCGAGAGGCCGCCGCCCCCCCTCCCCACTTCAAAACAGTGAGTATCGGGAAAGTACTAGAGCACTTTAAAATATGGCGGACCACCAAGGCCTAAAATCACTCTGTACCGTGAATTTCATATTTAAATTGCCGCATTTGTTTCATTACAATTCAAAACTAAATGTCTTTTTGTGACAGTGCTACAGTTAAAACGTTAATGTGATAAATGCAGTTGTTTTTGGTGAGATATTAAGGTGATAATATCTGGATCAATGTTGGAAAGTTTCAATCTCATGTCAGATTCCACGTTCAACAGGCTTCTCTACAAGCCTATCTGGCAATTTAAGCATCACTTTGCTGACATATGATGACTGTCAGCCGCGGACCACCTGACTTATGCCTGGGGACCACTAGTGGTCCGCGGACCACACTTTTTACACATGTATTCAATAAACAACACATTATGTACTCATTAAACAACCTATGGTGTACACAATAAGCAACCTATTGTTTACAAATATAAACAACCTATTGTATACAAAAACAACCTATTTGTGTACACAAAAACAACATATTTGTGTACAAAATAAACAACCTATTGTGTACACAAGAAACAACCTATTTATACACCTGCACACTATTTAATTTGCTGTTTCTCTGTCTCAGAAGAGTCTGGCCCTACAAATCTTTATCCCGGGGTTCCAGTGTTATTCCTAGTCTTTGCAGTAACCGCCGAATAGTGGATACGAGTTTCACTTACATGTGATAGGTTCGCATCGTACTGATCCGGCAAAGAGCAGCAGCAGTGCGACAGCAGCAACTTTCTGGACGTCCATGGCTGCGCACTGATTATCCGACGAAAGATGCCGAGGGCGGTGATGCGGCAGATTTATGACTCGCTCGCCCATCACGTGCAATATCACCGTAATTGCACAACGACTTACTCTGACTAAATTTAGCCAGATTTTTTTTATGACAAGAGACACGACAGGCGCTGATAACGACAGGCAGATAAGTGTAGAGCAACAGTCGTCTGGTCCTTTCTGTTGCTGCCTCGTGAAGATGCTCGTCAGGACACGAGTTAACACGTTTTGCTACCCGTGCACAAAACGGTGTCACCATCTCCCTCAACAAAGGGACATGTGACCATGAACTTATATTAATACCTGTCCGTGAGGTGACAAAACAGTAACAGTCGCCAGACGGATAACTCCTCCTACTGAAGACCAACAGGAGGAGGAAATTATTCCCGTTGCAGTTGAGGGCTCGTGTGCATAGACATCGGCAGATTATCCGCAGGTTAAATTGCTGGAACTCGGGAGTTAGTTAACTCGACAGACAATGCCTGAGCAACTGAATAAATGAAGTTTCCGAACCAAATAGGCAGACCAGCAATTCCCGGAACAATGATGGCATTGCATTCTCATTGTCGGCGGAAGAGGCTGGAAACGTAAAACTAAATCAAGAAATCAAAAAAAAAAAAAAAAAAAAAAAGCCCACATGAAGCCGGGGAAAGTAAAATTTAATTTGACTAATTGATGTTTATAGACTAAGTAGTGGATGACAAAAATTTGAGTTTATTTTAATTCAGGAAAAAGGTGAAAATCCGAAGGGAAGGGGACCACGTCAGTTGCGAAGTTCAGTTTCATTTTTTTTAAAGAAGTCTGCTACTCTCACTCAGATGATGCATTGAATGAAAGTCTTATTTACAAAACAGTTTTCTACCATTATATCATTATTATACCATTATATCATTATTATATCATTATTATACCATTATATCTGTCCAGTTTATTTGTTAGGTTTAAGAAAAATTTGGGGCTGCTTCGGGTGAACTAAATTAATCACGATCTCCGCCATATTTACCCGGGGTGGGGGAAAGACCTCCAATAAATTATGGATTGGGAAAACTACGAGTCGCAGGTTTTAGCCGGTATCTCCGGGTAGCCGATCTACCCAGCTCCGGTAGGGTATATAACAGATTGAGCAAACGTGGTTTATGAATACAACCCCAGGGTGTTTCTAAAGGGAAAGTGGCTCCGGTCACGCAAAAAAAAGGATGTTGTTTAATTCTTTTGTTATAATAAAACAACGATGAAAAAATCTCCAACGTACGCATTATTTATTTAATATTGATGCTGATCCATGGTTTAATGGAGGGGGTGGGTGGTTTATGTAACTAGTTGCATCCCTTGAAATGAGCAGTCGAATGACGATCGCAAATCGCTTGCCCTCAGCTAAACATGGATCACTTGACACAAGACCTACACAGACTGTGACACTGGCTTCTGATAGTTTCAGATACAAAAATAATGACGAATGGCAGTTTCAGACGAGAAAGCAAACATGGTAATGGCAAAGTAACAGCGACATGTCCAAACGCTTATGAACAGAGCACACCAGATAGTTGTCTGTACTAGCAGATCGTATAGATAAGTGCGAACTATTTATCACTCACTCACGCACGCACGCACGCACGCACCTAGTAAGGTTGTCGCAGTTTCATTTCACAAGTGTAAACAAAATGCTTCATGGTCCTTTTCGATTTTATTATTACTTGAATCATAGCTAAAACCAAAAATATACTGAAAACTAAAATATTAAATCTGTTCATTATCACAGTTACATTTGCACGACGCCTAATCAGCAGAGCGCCTTGGATGTAGGTGTGAGGGGAGTGAAACAAGGCAGACTTTTCCCTACACTTATCAGTCAATACATTTGGAGCCCGTAGCTGCGACGAACTCAGCAGCCACAGTCGTAAAATTTTGTTCTAGCAGCTACACATTCCACTTGTACATTTTACATCTCTGTATAATAATATCTGAATGGCATTTGTCACACTCATTGACGCTGTTATCTAGTTTCTCCGGTGCTAACGGCAGCAGTCACCTTTTGCAGCAGACTACTTAACGGTCATCGTCGTCGTGGTCGTTGTCGTCGTGATCGTGATCGAAGTCCTTGATGATCCTCAAGACGTTCCACAGCTGCACGCCAAAGATGACCCAGGCGATGATGCCAAAGACGACGGTGCAGATGATGAAAATGGCTGCTGTCCTCAGGGAGGATCTAGCGAGGGTGTGTTGGCCGAGCTCCACTTGGCTCTTAGCCTGCGGGGAGGCGAGAAAACACAAAACATCACTCAATTAAAAAAATATCTATATTATTACAAACAGAACGGTTAACAGTGATTAGTAAAAGGCAAAAACTGTTCTAAAAAAATTGAAGTGATTTCGACATGCTTATATAAACAGTTTTAAAAAAGGTGTTGAAGTGATGTAGAAAATGTCATATCAACAATAAGAAACAGATGTTGCACAAAATGGATATAAACTCGTGCTTCATGGACTACTAAACAGTAACAAATGTTATGCACTAGTCCAGGTTCAGTGACATACTAAACGATCACAAATGTACGATAGTCCAGACATTAAAGCCCTGCAATGCGCTAGTAAACAGTTCACAGCACTACACGCAGGGTAACTAGCAAGTGTCAAAGCAAGTGTCACAGCAAGTGATGTCTACTGAGACACTTGGCGGTCTGTGTCGTACCCTGCGGTTGCATATGATGGCGGTTACACCACACGGCCACGCTCCCACACAAAATATCAGCGCAAGAATGGAGATAATAAGCGAAGTCTTCGTCTTCGGGGGAGGAGTGTTTTCCCGAACAGGGGGCGCCACCTGTAGAACATTCATAAATGGATCATTTCGGAGTTTTGGGATGAGCTGTGAAGCAAAGTCAAACGCCTTTCTAAATCGTGGTTAAATCTTAGGCTAGTGACACACACACACACACACACACACACACACACACACACACACACACACACACACACACACACACACACACACACACACAGGCGCACGCACACACTTTAAATGACGTAAATAAAAAATTCATATGAAGGGACAGGTAAAATGTCACATGACAATATGCTAACATTGAGAAAGCGTTTGATTTGAAGAGACTTGCTTTCAACTCTCTCCCATAGGTGCGGCCAAACGACAAACCAAAAGCGGTTTGTCAAACCTGGCTTTCAAAAGCAGCGGCTGGCCAAACCCACCTGTGGGACTGCTGGTCACACAGCAAAACATTCAAGTACACTGCTTCGAAAACTGTGTGCACGACAGAGTTCATGAATGCTGATCTGCTCACGTTTGTTTGTTTGTGTGTGTATATACATATATCTCAAAGCAATGAAATAAAGCAAATATCTTGTGAATATTTGTTTTCAAGACTTATAACTGACCTCCATATTGTGGGTTTTCGATTTTTTTCTGCTATGGTTGCATTTGAAGACTAATTAGTGATTAATTTATTGTGTAATTCTCGTACTCACCGCACTATTCTAGACATAAAACTATTGAAAGCCAACGTAATACCCGTCATATCAGCAGTTGTACCTAATTAGACTGTCGGTTGCACGAATTAAAAAAATATTTTTGGTTGTAAATTTACAGACAATCATGGTGACGATAGTTTTATTGGAGTTAAGTGAGGCTGTTACAAAAAACAAAAACAAAGCAAAACAAACAAAACAAAACAAAAATAAATGTCTCAACCGAAAGTTTGAACTTCTTGCATGGAGATCCCAGTCGGCGATGAAACTGTTTACCACATAGACATCAGTGCCCTCTGCCTCCAGTTAAGTTACTCATACCGATATCTCGCCGAGAGTTCCATTTGTCTTTTATTTTGTGTTTGTTTTACAACTTTATGATGCCAGGAAAGCAGATATTGCCTCGGACACAGGCAACATTTTATACCAACATACTGTAATTTAGATAAACTGTAGATTCATTAAAAAAAAAACACGATGAACTTTCAAAGCGATGTTGGTCGCTTTCTTCAAATCGCTCAGCAAGTGGCCAGATGCTGCATGGCCAACGGATACAAAGTTGTTTCTTCTAAAAAGTCTTTTGTGAGAAACAATTTTTTTTCGCGGGACTCATAATTCGTGATCAATTCCTAAACAATTCACTGAAGTAAATCATTTGGTGTTCAGTCAGATGGCGAGCGCCCATGGAAGCCATGTTGAAAACTGAAAACCAACGCGAAATTGTTAGAACGGGTTGTCAAGCGGCAAACAGGCCGCCAGCAAGAGTCAAGCAGGTTTGCCAAGCCGCTTCTGCAAAGTTTGCAGTGTAGGTGACATGGCAAACAGGAAAATCTGGGCTGTTTCGGAAAAGTTTTGAGATTTTGGCTTCTGGTGTGTCCGCCGCTATAGCCGCCTGCTCTCGAGACACAAACCACGAGCCTTTGACTTCACAGTTATCTACGGCATCTACATCATATGCTGTTGATGGTGTTGATCATAAACACACACACACACACACACACACACACACACACACACACACACACACACACACACACACACACACACACACAGTGGGTGATTCATATTTGTTTAGAAGTTCATCCCATTCCTAAAACAATAAATAAAACAAAGTTGTATTCATTCAAACACACGGAAGCAGACGGTAGAACTATTTACCACAATCGACGAGAAGGTGCCAGGCTGTGTGTACTGCATGGGAGCCGGGTAGACAGTCTGGCCCGGGTAGCCAGTGCCAGCATGGTACGACGGGTAGCCAGGTTCTTGCTGGGTGGGAGGGAAATACTGCGGAGGAGGGTAGCTCTGTTCAGCGGAGAAGTAAGGAGGGGGAGGGTCTGGGGGAAGCCCTTTCTCCCCGGCCACCAGTTTCTCAGTCATGTTGGTCCGGACACACTTTCTTAGAAGTCGTCAGATTCAACCCTGAAGAAAATTATGAGGCCACGTATTACACACTAGCTATTGAACAAACTGGTTCAAGATAACAACCAAACAAAGTTCAACACTTGCCAGTTCCATGTTCTCCCCCAAAGCCTTAACGCAGTGCCGAGAAAACAAATGTCATTTCGCCAATAAACTAGATGTACAACAAGGGAAAGCACTGTGTAAGAAATAACATTCGCATAAACAAAGCTCTCAAGATTTTTGTGAGGTTTTTATGAGCTTTGTCGAGAGCGAACACCCCCCCCCCCAGGACGAGGCTTTCTGTTGTTTGCGTCAGCCGCACACAGGTAGGCTGTCAGAAGCAGGTGTTGCTCGCACCAGCATGACAGGAGGAGCGGCCGCAACACCAGCAGCAGCAGCAGCAGCCAGCTTTGTCACACGCACCTGCCCACATTCCTGAATAAACGAGTTTTGCGGTCCCCGTGTTTTCTCGGTTCATCTTTTGTCTGTCCACCTACGCCTGCTCCACCAAGCATGCTGGTGTGTGCGCGCGCGCGTGAGACTACACAGCGTGATGATGGGATTTTATGTCAGTCGCTGATCAGTTTGTTTGTCGAGGTACTAACATCACTTGACTGTTGCGTCAACGTTCATCTAGCGACCAGTTCTTGGATTTCCTCCCCTGTGCCTCTTCCTTTAGCTCACATCTGATGCTATTTCCTCATCGTTGTCTTTCCTCCCTCCATGATGTCACCCTCGGCTGGTCGTCTTCCTCTTTTCACCCTCGGCTGGTCGTCTTCCTCTTTTGTCTTTGCTGTTGGCGTGAACTGCCCTGTCTGTCTAATAGCAATTAACGGCTTCAGCGGGAGGGACACAAGGAAGCACCGGTGCATATCGCGAGACGGTGATCAACCAACCATGTCACATTTAACATTCTGCCTCATTTGACTGAGAGCCTTGTGATCTTGTTACTCTCTCTCCCCCTGTCTCCTCCCCCCCCCATTAAACCATGGCAACTAGAACTCGTTTATGCTAAATGTTTATTGTGCAGGTTGTCTACAATGATCCCCCCTTTTTTAAGACTATAGATATACCTGTATATTGTGTTTGTTGGGAGGGGATGGGGTGCTAATGGAACTTTTTAAATTAGTAAACGCTTATGTAGGTTTTGTAAAGCGATGGTAACCCTGACTTTAGTTGGTGGGGGGAGGGAGAACTATAACAGTTCTCTATTATTATGGTAGTTTTAACGAGCTAATCGTGGTTCTTATGATGTTGCTTAGAGAGAGAAAGAGAGGAGAGAGAGAAAGAGAGAGGAGAGAGAAAGAGAGGAATGAGAGAAAGAGAGAGGAGAGAGAAAGAGAGGAGAGAGAGAAAGAGAAGAGAGAGAGAAAGAGAGGAAAGAGAGGAGAGAGAAAGAGAGGAGAGAGAGAAAGAAAGCGAGGAGAGAGAGAAAGAGAGAGGAGAGAGAAAGAGAGAGGAGAGAGAGAAAGAGAGGAATGAGAGAAAGAGAGATAGGAAAGAGAAAGAGAGAGAGAAAGAGAGGAGAGAGAGAGAAAGAGAGGAGAGAGAGAAAGAAAGCGAGGAAAGAGAGGAGAGAGAGAAAGAGAGGAGAGAGAGAGAGAGAGAAAGAGAGGAGAGAGAGAGAAAGAAAGAGAGGAAAGAGAGGAGAGAGAGAAAGAGAGGAGAGAGAGAGAAAGAGAGGAGAGAGAGAAAGAGAGGAAAGAGAGGAATGAGAGAAAGAGAGAGGAGAGAGAAAGAGAGGAGAGAGAAAGAGAGGAATGAGAGAAAGAGAGAGGAAAGAGAAAGAGAGAGAGAAAGAGAGGTGAGAGAGAAAGAGAGAGGAGAGAGAGAGAGAAAGAAAGCGAGGAGAGAGAGAAAGAGAGGAAAAAGAGAAAGAGAGAGGAGAGAGAGAAAGAGAGGAGAGAGAAAATGCGTTTACATTCAAATTGTTAAGAGAGTTGAAGATGAATAGACTGCGTTTTGCGGGGCGTTCGTATAAAAGTTGAGCAAAGAAACTTGTACTGACATTTGTGTAGTAAGACATTGTTAAGGTGAGTGTAAAGCATCACATACAGCCTTCAACACAAACAAATGTTGACACAGATAATGTCTGTTCAGCGTATTTGTCACTCACTCACTCACTCACTCATTATTTGCATACAACACAAGTGGGACTCTATATGTTCAGAGACAGGTTCTCACTGGGGTCAACATTTTGTAAAAGCACGCGCGTGAATGAAATCTTCTGTCACGGTTTGTTTGACTTACTTTGGGCTCAGGTCGTATTACGGTAGGAACCTCGAGCCATCATCATCATATTTGTTTTTATTAATGATTGCAAAGAAATTTACAGCGACCTAGTAGAAGCAAAGAAAAAGTAAACAACGACAATAATAATAATGATGATGATGACGATGTTAAAGAAAGTCTATCAGATGCTGATAAAGACACCATTGCTCTTCAAATTTTTGACAATGTATGTTCATAATTGCATTGAACGTTTTAGTTTTATATATTTTTGAAGATATGGATAAACGATTTGATTTATGATTAGATTTTTTTTTCATTTTACAAGAGTAAAGATGTTTAGCAGGGAGTAATATCATATTATCATCAACCGCCATCATAATTAGCATTGCAGTCTTGAAGAGTCTGGTCCGAATTTGATTATTAAACAAAGTGCGAGTAGAGAATCCAGCCAGCCGGTCGGCCATTATTTTGAATCCTATATCCCTCCCTGTCTCTCCCGCTGTCCTCTCTCAGCAAGTCGGTCCACCTGTGTAACGGCGCTACCTGGCTGTTGCTTGAACATGGCGTCCCGACACCACCAGCCCACCAACCATGGAGCAGTCAGGCCCAGACATTTGTTACACTTCTACAACAACTGCCTACAGGTGTCAACCCCAAGTCCCCAAGTCTGTCGTGTCTGTGGCTACAAAATATTCGTCAACGATGGCCACCCAGTGAAGAAGTGAAGAGAGAGAGAGAGACTTACTGTTTGGCTCGGAAAGTAGCGGCCGCCCAGTCGACTTGCGTGTCTGGTGGTCTGTCAGGTAGACGCAGGCCGCACACGGCACACGGCACGTGAATTGTCAATAAGGCCCCAGCTGCACGGTACAGCCAGGCGACGTGGCCTTATAAATAGAACTACGTTTCGACACGCTCAGGGGCCAGTTGCACAACACGTTTCTAAACCTTAAAACTGTTCTAAAGAAGCAAAATCTCTTCTTAGCCATTTTGATACATTGCAGAAAAACATACAAAATATTGTACTGACAGGACGGACAGTCAGACTTCAAGCAGTTTGAGTTTTAACAATTCTAAAATTGTGGTGTGCACTTTAAACTGATTATCTAAATAGAGTTAAGGCCTAAAAGTGTTTATAATTAGAAATGTCTTGTGCAACTGGCCCCTGAACGGTTGTGACGCAGAAACCGCCTCTCAGATTCTTCATGCTTTCCTCATGTACAAAAGTCGTTCTACGAGGTCTAGCTGTGTTATATGGTTAAATATTCTGTGTTCCATATGGTGTTACTTTCTTTGAAATAATATTCTCAATATTTTTGTTGATCGAGGTGGTATTTACGATTGTTTTATTTTCTTTTGCTACGGGAGGAGTATTGTTGCCAGTTAAATAACATGATTCATATTCTTTGTCCTGTAAGATGTTTTCTGTTTGTTATATAATATTTTGTTACGTGTTATTCAACCTTTTATCGGTAGCCTTTTGGCCATTAATATGTTTTGTCGTATATGTTGCTGTTACACGACAGGTACTTATGTTATGAGAGTAAACGGTACAGTGATGTAGGAAGATGGTCGGTTTTGGGGTGTGTGTGGGGACAACTTCATGCTGTGAGTAAACAACGATCACATTCTTGACTCCTCGAGTCCCTTTGTTAAGGGGACGACACACACACACACACACACACACACACACACACACACATGCGCGCGCGTGTGCGTGCGCGCACCCACGGGCACAGGAGTCGTCATAAAGGTGTGACAAATATTTTCTTCCCCTGTGTCAGAGCCTCGTGACTCTTCACAAGGTGTAGTGTGCGATGTCAAGGTGAAGGTACAGACAAGAAGCTCGACAGAAGAATTAAGATAGGTGTCCGATTACTCTCGCCTTTCCAAGCGTGGATTTCTCGTGATCTTCACTTGGTAGCCACAGCCGCTGTACAAACATCCTCACGACAGACGGACAGCAACAATTTTAAAGCCATTTATTTTTTAATGACAATAACCGATTTTACCGTTAACTCTTTCAGACGAAAGTTTGACAACTATCCTGCATTTAACTATCGTCAACGAGCAAAGTTCGATAATTCCCAACATCTACTAAAAGTGACCTCGTTTTAGGTCCGAGTATGGGGGGGGGGGGCTTGTTGTTGTTTTTTTGTTCCCCGCCTTACCTCCCCCCTTTTTTCTTTCGTCGAAAGGTAATATTCAGAGGCTTACAATGTTCATGACAGTTGTAATTCATTTTTGTGCGTACAACACCAGTACCCGAGCTCTCACAGTGAACATAAACCGAGCGGGAATATAAGGCTATCAGTGGCGCAGGTAGCTTGACAATGGCGCCACAACACATCGGCCCGCAGGCTCGTTGCGGGGCAAACAGCTTTGTAACCTGAAACAAGACACTTAATTGTCCTCGAGTTCCCCATGTTGTCCCTGGGCAACGACCTACCCTTGCTTCATAACTACCCCAGGGTGGGCTGTTTAACAGTAACCTGACTCCCATAATACGGACTGATAATACTGTACACGCCGGTCCGTATTTCAGAAGGCAGCTGTTACTTTTTTGTAAGTGGGCCACCCTGTATAAACACATTACCAACCAAACTGGCGGCCATGGGTTGAAGAATGTTGTACACACAAATAGAAACCAGCGGAAAACTTTTTTTTTCTTTTGCGCATTTTTTATTCCTCGGTCTACTGTGCGCCTTGATTTTCGTTTTGTTTTAGCAAAACTTTTCGAAAAAGTGACTTCAAAGCTAATTTATTTGTCCACAGTGTAGACCGGAGCAAACCGAAAGCCTGTGACACACATGCTATAAAATAAACAAGAGAATTATGTCACACACACACACACACACACACACACACACACACACACACACACACACACACACACACATATATATATACATATTTAAGATAAAATAATAATTAGATGTTTATAGCGCATTTCTCCCACTTTAAAAGGAAGTTCAGTGCGCTGTACAGAAGGGAACAAACCAAAGAAAAACACACGCACAGCTGTACAATCAGACTAAACATAAACATTTACTTAGCTCAAAATATGTTTACAAACAAACACACAAACACAACGACACAACATCAAAGGCAGCGAGATCCCCCAGTCAAGCGAGGGGGAGAAACGTCGATCAGTCTCAACACTTTGTTGACAGGTTTTGTTTTGAAAACCAAAGTAAACATTATTTACAGCCAACACTTGTTTACAGGTGACATTTAAATCGTTAGTATTGTGTGCGTTTCGTCCTGACAATTCTTCTTTCTTTTGTAATGGTGCAGCCATAACCAATGGTCCATACCACAGACTTACTGATAATCACAGAAGCCTGTGGTCCATACAGCAGAAATACCGATAACTCTTACACTAATTAATAATTGGAGTGGCGTCCCCTCGCTTAGCAGGCGTGAGGGAGGCGGCTCTCCGCAGTTTTTGTATTTTTATTAGTTTGTTGTGTTTTTGGTGTCCATTATGTAGGCCGGTGCTTTTTCCGTTGCATCTTTGCTTCGCAGGACTGTTTGACTTTTGTTTTCTTCTGCAACTTTCGGATTTCCCGTCGACTGCCGGTCTTTTCTGTATGATAAGCCATAACGGTTTCTTCTGAAGATCCTGAAGATGACACAGTGAGTCCTTTGCTTACAAATTTTCGTGCAGTTTTCATTTACTTTGTGATTACATCGATACCAGCAGTCTTCTGGCGATTTCAGCTCCGATGACCATTGACCCGACTTAAGGTTAAGATCACTATCAACATCAATGAGTCGTCGTCATCAGAAGTAGATGGATGGAGAGTGATGTCTCTTCGACAAACCGGCTAGATGGTGACAGCTCTTCATCACATTTCGTCTTTACCCGTTTGTCTGAGTCAGGTTTTGTGTGGTGGTGATCCGTGGATCCGTGACATCATTGTCTATGTTTCTTGATTGATATCTGCGTCTTCGTCACTTGTCTTAATTTTCTGGAGCATTTTCTTTCAACTGTAGCGTCTGCGCCATCTTGCCTTATTTTACATCTGTGCATTAGTGGTGGTAATTTTAGATTCCATTTTTTTCTGCACTAGTTCCAAAAGTTTTGATGTAGTCCTGTCGCAGCAAGATTCGTTCACAGTAAAGTTGACAGAAATACATTGACGAACGCAGTAGTAACCGATGATGATGTGAGTGGTATCATTTTCAATGAGACCTGCAACATGGACTCACATGGTGTCCACTACACAAGCAGCTGTTGCATTGTTCAGGGGAAGAGTGTGTCATCCAGTACATGGGGTGTACTCAACGGGTTGTGTACTCGGAAGTCAGTCGCTGTATTGGAATGAAACAAGCAAGAAAGGTTCATCGGCGTAGGCTGCAGCAACGCGTGTGGTAGGTGTTCAAAGGAAGTATACTTACGAATACGATGCTTCATCAGGAGATTGTTTAAGGTTATGCGATGCTGGATATCAGCCTCCATCCTGCATTAAACTCTGTACAACTGGTATTTACGGCGCAGGCCACAAGGAAACGTGCGGCAACTGTACATGAAATAGTCCGTGTAATCTCTCTACCGGCAGCTGTGACAAAGAATGTGCTGCAGGATACAAGCTACCCTAGTGTAAAGTATGGTCCCAACTGTAGCAGCACGTGCGGCAACTGCTCTGAGGGAACAACATGCACCATTGTAACAGGAAAATGTCCAGTCGACTGCATGCTGGATATCAGGGAGGGTACTGTAATGACTCCTGCAGAGCTGGTACCACAGTATGAGCTGCAACAACACCTGCGGCACCTGCACAGAACACAGTCTATGTAACATCGATGACGGCAGGTGTAAGACAGGGTGTGCTGCAGGATAACAGTCACTTTTCTGTAAAGAAGCTTGCTATACGGGTTCATTTGGCCTCGACTGTGATAAGAGATGTGTTAACCGCTCAGAGGGAATAACGTGCAACGTCGTATCAGAAGACTGTCCACAGGGCTGATAATCTGGATATCAAGGAGTTTTCTGTAGACCCTGTTGTAAAAATGTATTTACTTTTGTGAAGCGCCTTGAGCTTGCCCTTAGAGTAGGGATAAGGCGCTATACAAGATAGCTTTATTATTAAGTAGTTATCGTGCAGATCACACAGACACAACCACAGTGCATCTAGCTCATCACTCGCCAACATGACTGCAGATGGCTGTTAAACGGATTGATCTAGAAAACTTACATCACGAGTTCTCCTATGTACAGAAAGAAGTTGTATTAACCAAGCCGTTACAACATGAGACTATTCTCCCACATTACTGTACCTTTGTCCATCGCCATGAACTGTGGACAGTCCTGCATGTTATGGGCTCTGGTTCTTTCCGTGACCTGGTGCTGTCTGTT
Organism: Marisa cornuarietis; assembly: GCA_004794655.1. NCBI lineage: Eukaryota > Metazoa > Mollusca > Gastropoda > Architaenioglossa > Ampullariidae > Marisa > Marisa cornuarietis. The sequence goes on along the minus strand of SMMW01000159.1, from coordinate 28,008 downwards.
TCACAGCCATCTGCCATCATTATTGCGGGCTGGTGGCGGTTGAAACCAAATAAAATCCACACCGTTTGTCCGAACACCTAATTAGGTAGGAAATTGTGTTTCGGCTCGACTATGGCTCGGTCTTAAACTATGTTTTGTATGTGCACTTTGCTCTCAAGCAAGAGAGGGAAGCAGAGGGGAAAGAGGGAGAGAGAGAGAGAGAGAGAGGGGGGGATTGGGAGACTAAACGAGAGAGTTGTGTGGTGGATGTAGCCATAGCAATTGTTATCTCACTCTTCCCTCTAAAATTCATGCTCCTGTTGCCGAAAATGAGCTGTCAACCTGTCAGTCTAGTGAAGAAACATCGAGAGTATTTTGATGCCGCACGTGAATAAGCTTCATTCAGACGAAGGGATAGATGCAAAGTTGAAAACATCACAGTTCACAAGCTAGAGTTTGCAGCAAATATGGTAACTGGCAAAAGCTGCTCACCTCAGGTAAACATAAAACATTGACTCACCTGACAAGTCCGTCTGGCAGAGACTGAGATTGCTCGCTACAGGGCTTCTCCTCCTTTCTTTTCGTCTCTTTTCCCTTCCACCCTTCCACTAAACTGACTACTTGATGTACTTGAGTAATTCTTGAGACAATACAACATTATTCACATTTCTCATGTAACTGCTGAAAGTCATCATGAAATATTCAGCTGTTGGCAACGTTTTGTAGGGCCACATAGGACCTTTGAATAAAGTGGTGTGTGAGTGTGTGTTAGTGTATATATATTTATGTGTGTTAGTATATATATATATATATATATGTGTGTGTGTGTGTGTGTGTGTGTGTGTGTGTGTGTGCAAAGACTATAATAACGGTGTGATCTAATCCATTGCATTGGGACCTGTGTGCACAGAGAGAGAGAGAGAGGGTGGGGAAGACCAGTCCGTGTAAATGCCCCCCACATGAAGACTGCTGTCTGTGTGCAGGAGCTGGTTTCTATGGAGCTTCTTGTAGACTAAGCACCCAGTGTCGTCTGCACAACTCCGTGTGTCGCTCTGGTTTATGTGGTTGTCAAGATGGCTACAGCTTTGATCCAGCGCAGGCGGCTTGCGTCTATGGTCAGTATGAGACTAGCAAAGTGTATTCCATAGAGCAATACAGCGAGATGTTTTATAACATTAATCAGGGAACACACACACACACACACACACACACACACACACACACACACACACACACACACACACACACACACACAGTCAAGTGGTTTGAGCAACGGAGTGGAAGAAGTTAACCCAGCTGAGAGGGTACCCGACCCCTTAGAGGTTGTAAGGGGGTAAGGAAGGTGCGGTTTCTAACAACTTATTTGTCGGACCTCGGGAAAAGAGACGATTTTATGATACCCACAGTGTGAAAAGTGACACAAGCAAGTAAGGAAATACGAGTTATACACCTAAAAGCACATGCTGTAAGAAGTCATTTCAAATTTTATTTTTAAGGAAGCAACATGTGAAAAGAACAGCTGAATGAGTTTCGTTATATTGTGCACCTGAGTTGTCCGCTAAAGTTCTCAGTCCTATAGCTGTGAAAGAATTAGGGTCTGTGTTGCTTATTGTTGTGTCTGGATAAACTGGATGTTGTAGATGCCCAGCTTGGCATCCAGGTGTAGCCACATCTCCGCCCTTCGATCTGAACTCCGTACAGCATGCAATGCCAGGTGAGGTCCGTCCTGCCCGGGGGAAGCTGTTACTCACGAACCTTCATTTAGATGTAATGAAGGTCTGTACTGTTATTGTCGGGTACGCAGACCACAAAATATAGTCAATTACATGCCCGCCCCCCCCCGTGTGTGTGTGTGTGTGTGTGTGTGTGTGTGTGTGTGTGTGTGACCGGAGTGTGCGTTCTGTTACCTGTACATCGATTTAGCTGATGCCCTTGAACTTGCCTTTAAATAAATTATATCCTTCGGAATGAAGTATTCTTTCCTTTTACTGTGAGGCAGGACTGGTTTGGTCCGTACATATACGTATATACACAGTATGTACAATGTGTAACATGGCGCACCCATTTCCTGTATGTACAGCAGTCTGGTTGTTATGTGTTTCGTCCTCCAGCTTTCGGAATCGAACCATCGATCGGCGGGTCTCTATCCTCTTCTGCCAGGAACTGACTGCTTTGCACAGCGCCGTCACTTTGTGGTGTTCGTGTCTGGGGGTGAGTGTAGATTGTGTAGTGATAATGTCCCTGTGTCGAGTATGTGTACAGATTGTGTAGTGATAATGTCCCTGTGTCGAGTATGTGTACAGATTGTGTAGTGAGAATGTCCCTGTGTCGAGTATGTGTACAGATTGTGTAGTGAGAATGTCCCTGTGTCGAGTATGTGTACAGATTGTGTAGTGATAATGTCCCTGTGTCGAGTATGTGTACAGATTGTGTAGTGAGAATGTCCCTGTGTCGAGTATGTGTACAGATTGTGTAGTGATAATGTCCCTGTGTCGAGTATGTGTACAGATTGTGTAGTGATAATGTCCCTGTGTCGAGTATGTGTACAGATTGTGTAGTGATAATGTCCCTGTGTCGAGTATGTGTACAGATTGTGTAGTGATAATGTCCCTGTGTCGAGTATGTGTACAGATTGTGTAGTGATAATGTCCCTGTGTCGAGTATGTGTACAGATTGTGTAGTGGGAATGTCCCTGTGTCGAGTATGTGTACAGATTGTGTAGCGGGAATGTCCCTGTGTCGAGTTTGTGTAGATATTGTGTAGTGAGAATGTCCCTGTGTCGGGTATGTGTACAGATTGTGTAGTGAGCATGTCCCTGTGTCGAGTTTGTGTATATATTGTGTAGTGAGAATGTCCCTGTGTCGTGTTTGTGTATATAATGTTTAGTGGGAATGTCCCTGTGTCGAGTATGTGTACAGATTGTGTAGTGGGAATGTCCCTGTGTCGTGTTTGTGTATATAATGTGTAGTGGGAATGTCCCTGTGTCGAGTTTGTGTACAGATTGTGTAGTGGGAATGTCCCTGTGTCGAGTTTGTGTATATATTGTGTAGCGGGAATGTCCCTGTGTCGAGTTTGTGTAGATATTGTGTAGTGAGAATGTCCCTGTGTCGTTTGTGTATATAATGTGTAGTGGGAATGTCCCTGTGTCGAGTTTGTGTAGATATTGTGTAGTGAGAATGTCCCTGTGTCGTTTGTGTATATAATGTGTAGTGGGAATGTCCCTGTGTCGAGTATGTGTACAGATTGTGTAGTGGGAATGTCCCTGTGTCGAGTTTGTGTATATATTGTGTAGTGAGAATGTCCCTGTGTCGTGTTTGTGTATATAATGTGTAGTGGTAATGTCCCTGTGTCGAGTTTGTGTACAGATTGGTGTAGTGAGAATGTCCCTGTGTCGTGTTTGTGTATATAATGTGTAGTGGGAATGTCCCTGTGTCGAGTTTGTGTACAGATTGTGTAGTGAGAATGTCCCTGTGCTAACTGTTGAATGGTATATGAGTGGCGCGTGCTGGTGAGTAGAAACTCACTGGAGCTCATAACACTCTAGTAGTTTGTAAACATTATACTCGTATTCCTTAGTCTGACCGTCGAACCGGCTAGACGTCCGTGTTATGTGTGGAAAATGGAATCACTGGCTTGATAAATCTGTCCTAGACCTGATAACTTTTAAAGAAACTTGATGTTAATTTTCGTTTCAAATTCTGTGTCGATTGTTAGGTGCAGTAAGTGTTTTTTGTTGGAAATTGTACGCAATCTCTATACTTGCGGGAGATATTTAAAGAAATGACTAAGTCTTGTAGGTTACGCCCCGGGATCATGTTCGCCGACCTCGTTCTCTAAACTGGGGCCAGTTACATACAATTGTAGTTGTAAAACACATTAGGCCTAGAAGAGACTAAGAATCAGTTTTGTAGAAACACATGCAGTGCTCAACACATGTCTAGGGTTAAGACTGAGCTTCTCGACTTAAAGAGAAGACTGTTTGTGACCACCTTGTGCCACTCCACCTGTACGAGGCAACCTCCGCACGGCGAGTAGAGGCGTTGACCTCCTACTTTCGTGATTATGGCGAGTCACGACGAGTTTTGTTTTGAGATAACATGTTGATGTAACACCCGCCCCAGAGCGGGTCATCTCCCTTACTTACCCGTGGTTACCCGAGTCCTGATGTTTGACTTCATGTCAGCCAGGACCAGACCTGTCAGTAACTGTAACTGAAAGTGGGACGCTGACAAGTTTACCTGGGACAATGTGTACATGATTTGACGATGTGGAAGGGGGCCGGACTGGTTAATGGCTGATGTCTCGTACTTTCAATTGATGAAGTTTTATTTGAGGATGATGAATGTTTGAATGCCCTGTTGAGCCTTTACTTTTAGTAATATGTTCTAGGAGTCGAATTGAGTGAACAAGATGGTGTTTAATGCTAGGTATGGTCTTCAGAGGTTAATGTGCCTCCACCTTGTTTTGTTTTTGAACGGGTATTTGTTATCGATCACGCGCGGGGAGATGACTGTGTATTTCTGTGTTCGGGGTCTGCCTCCCTTTAGGTGAAACCTTGTAGCTGTCATAAACCTGTCTTTTTTATATAAAGAACATTCGGATGAAAAGAGCACAGGAAACAAAGGGGTGGGGGCACACGACGATTTACTTGTGTGGGTATAAACATATGATGACAGCTTTCTCTTTGATATCACGAACTCACTGAGAGGCTCTATGATAGAGGTTAGGGTTGGGGTCAGGAGCCAATTTTGCTGCTGTTTGACCGGGTTTGGAGACCTGATGGGTTTATTCGTTGTCATGGTGTTGAGTCCTAATCAGCCTAGTTGTACAATTATGTGACTTTGTTTGTTCCATATGAACCTCCGGATGTGACAAAGGTAGCTTCAGGGAGAGAATTCAACAAAAGAGAAAGAGGCTATAACGCTAGTCTTGTTGGGGGGAAGTATGATGTTAATGTATCTGAGCGTATGTAAAGTATATCCTAATCATTTTTATTTTGCTGAATGATTTTTGATATTGTATTTATTTATTAAATTCAGATTTATTAGGTGGTGTCTTGTCCGAAAGTAACTGTAGAATTTGCATGCCGCAAATAGCTTTTTGGCCTTTTGCTGTGATTTTTGTGTGTATATTACGCTGGTTGCTTATTTTGATTAGAGAAATCTAAGAAGATATTACAAGCTCAGTTTTGTGCTGAGCATAAAGGTCTGGAGAAGCCCCCTGGCAGATCCTTGTCATGTCATGGCTTGTAAAATGTAATAATAATAATAATGCGAACTTATAATGCGCAGAATCACGAATAAGATAGATCGCACTCTCTGCGCAGTACAATTTGATAGAAAGAAACATAACAACCAATAGACAGTGAGGTACACATAGGGACACTGAACAACATAAAGATGAGGTACAAGTCAGGAATAGTACTTTGTAAACAGATATGTTTTAAGAGAGCGTTTGAATGCAGCCTTGGAGGCTGAGTGGCGAATGTGATGTGGTAGAGAGTTCCACTGCTGAGCAGCACAAAGGGAGAACATCCGTTGTCCGTATGTGACTGTCTTTGTGAGAGGGAGGGATAAAATGCGGGAGTCTGATGAGGAGCAAAGGTTTCGGGCAGGAGTTTTTACAGACAAGATTTCATTAAAGTAGCTGGGGGAGTGACCTTCGAAGAAACCATAGAGAGTTGAGAGCTTGTAGTCTATTGTAGCTTTAACTGGTAGCCAATGAAGAGAGCGAAGAAGTGGTGAGACATGATCATGTTTGCGAGTCCGAAAAACGAGAAAAGCAGCTGAGTTCTGGACCTTCTGAAGCTTATCAATGAGGTATTGAGGACAGCCAGCAAGAAGAGAGTTGCAGTAGTCTAATTTAGACAGAATAAACGAGCAGATAAGAATTTTGGTGATTGAGACTGACAGAGTATGGTGAATGGAGCTGATCTTCCGGAGCTCATAGTATGCAGATGGACAAATGTGAGAGACATGTTTATCAAGAGACATGTCAGCAGACACTATGTAACCTAAATTACGTGCCGAAGCTACAAAAGGAACATCGGCATCACCTACCCGAACAGAAACAGGCAGTGAAGAGTAAACCCTGGCTCTCCTCTTTGAAAAAAGTAAAGCTTCTGTTTTTCCGTCATTTAGCTTTAACTTGTTGTGGGTCATCCATAGCCTAACATCCGAAATACAATCTTGGATGCTATTGACGTTTTAACATCGTAATATAACTGTGTTAGATGCACAAACATCCGATCAAACTGAAAGCTGGCCTGTTGAACCTTTCATTTGATAAACAGAAACTGAACAGAGCAATCAACTCCTTGACGCCTGCAGCAGACAAATGTTGGTCACGTGATCGCACTTGTAATTCCGCTGGCTGCTGTTTATGTCTAAACAGAAATTGGAGAAAGCAACTTTCTAACCATTTATTTCAGATATGTCGCTTTCCTTTTTCATTTGTGTTGGAGTGAAGAAGTGCTTCCACAGAAAAGGTGTTTTGCACTGTCAGGGAGGACAAAGTATTTGTATGTAAAGGATAAGATCAACGGGAGCTCACTTCCCAATAACAATGCTCTTTCGTTCCTGATTACGTCCCTTACACTGCAACTCTTTCTCCGTCTCAGGGGCGGAGGAACTGATTTTGAAGGGGACCAGCGACATCATTGCCCTAGAGAATGAAGGTCCAGTTGTAGGAAGTCGATTTTCAACAGGCAAATCCAGTCTTTGCCTTGAGTTGTTCTTTTCCTATTAAAACTTTTCTGCGTTTGACTTTGTTTGCTCGTTACTTTCAGCTGTTTTTGTTTTATTAACGGCGACCGTTTCGAAATATTTGTTCTTGTAATATATATATATATGGCCTTTTCTCGCCCTGATATAGCTTCTGATGATGACACGGCGTTAAGATCCAGCAAACAAACATAACAACGGTGCCGCAGCATGTTTGTTTTGCAGAAAAGAGGCGTTGTTTAAAAAACAATAATATCACATCGAAAAGATAAAAAACAAAACCCAATCCCACAGGCAGAAAAAAATGCCCCTCTCCCTGTTATAAAAAGTGAAGCAAATCCACGAAACACAAAAACAAAAAACCTCAGTCCGTCATAATGTGCTTCTAAGGAAATTGCTACTTTGCAACGAGTTCAATACAATTTTAAAAATAACAAAGTGCACTGAAAAATTTCCCCTCCTTGATAAAAAATTATGTCTGAAGCAAAAACAAACAAACAAGCAAACAAAAAAACTAAAAAAAAACACAAAAAACAAAACAAAAAACAAAACCAGCCCAAAATAAAAAAGAAAAAAACAAAACAAAAAACTTTTGTGATACTGTACTTCTGAGTAAATTGATATTTCGCAGCGAGTTCAGAAATTTCGCACTGGTTCTAATTATTTCTCTCGCCGCTGCGCCACCCCCCTCCCCGTACAAGCTTGTCTAGCTGCACGTGATGGCTCATATACAATCCACGAGCTACATGCTGGTGTTCTAGACTAGACTCCCAGTTATGTTTCCACAAAGCTTGTGTATCTAGTGAATCGCGTGCTAAGAGTCGCCAACGCACACCATCATGTTTGGTGAGACACTGACACTTGGCAACTATTTTACCGCAGAGATGCTGATCCAATGACTTCCTTACCTGAATCATTCCCATGACAAACTTGTTGTCTGCACAAGCTGCGAGGCGGGACAGTCCCGCCTTTGACCGCGTGTCCCGCCTGCTCATAGAATGTCCAGGCTGGACGCCCAATTGTCCCGCTTTCTGGCTTTCATCTAAAAAGTCGATCAATGTTCCGCTTGTATTTACAAATGTGATTACCTTACATTGATTCGCATACGTGCCTTTGGTTTGATTAATAATTTCAAATTTGTCAGCTAATTTATCCCCTTTTTGTCGATCCCAATTAATTTTCGTTGTTCCGCGGGCGCCGGTGTTTGACGCGTGACCAGAAAGATAATGACCTGCCGGCCGATATCTTATTGCACGGCGATGACGGTGGTCGTCTGATCGTCCCTCCTAAGGTCAGAGAGACTAGATAATGAGAAGGTCAACTCTGGACCGAAGGGAAAACTCGTCCGTTAGAGTTATCTTTCGTAACTGGTTGTTCAGAAACAACATGCCACAAGCCAGCGAAGGTGACCGCGTGGGCAATTTTGTTCAGCAATAAACTGCCAGAACGCCAGATTTAAACGAAGTTTGAAAGGGAAACGTTTCCACACCTTCCCAAAGGACGAAGAGAGGTACTCTATGTATTTATTCTTAATATACGATGTGTACTGTAGTTGAGAGCCGTCTGCTACAAGCGGTTGCTCGTCAATATGAATATTGAAATTATTATACTGTTAATACTGTGAAAGTGTAAGATGGATTGTCACTTATGCAATGATGAACCTACATAAATTTTTATAGGATTATCATTTAAGGCATTCGTCACTGGGTGAGGTGTTGATGGTCACGGTTGGTACACTATTGTACACGTACAGTCTCATAATGCTATAACTGGTTAATTTTGCATTACTGAAATATTTGTTACTAATATATTTAAACAGCTATTGCAACAGGTGCAGGATATGGATGAATTAAACATGAAGGAAAAATTTTGACTACCTTAAGCCATCTGACATATATGGAAAAGGCTCCTGCCTGTGTTCAGATAATTTTGAGGAAAGTTAGTACAACTCTCCAACCCCCCCCCCCAACAAAAAATAGTCTTGTGTGGAATGCTGTACCTAGAGTTTTTTCCATCCATAATCCACTTTGCAAGGTTGATAACTTACAATTACTAGATATATTACTAACCCAAATTTTATCTTCATAGGCCTTTGTTTTTGTCATATTTTATTTTCTTTTAAATTAACATTTGTCAAGCTAGGTCACTCTAACTGGCACATAAGTCTGATGATGATCATAGCTTGCAAAGTAAAAGGTCTGTTTGAAGGTATGCATGTTTTTACAGATTCTACATATAGATATATAGGATTGAAGAGCTCAAAAAGAAGAAAATGAAAAAGCATAGCAGAAACGTCGTCTAAACATCATTGTGATCGTCTCGCTGCCATCTTTCACTCTTCACACGAAGAAATCAGAAATCTACTGCCCGACTCGGCTATGTAAGGGTTTATACCAGGGGGAGGGCAGCCCTAAAGTTGAGTAAGAAATTTTGTACTTAGCAAACTTGAGTTTGCTTGTGCACATCGATTTACTCGACTTAACTCACTGGAGTCGTTCCCCTTCGGCACAGGCCGTTCTCTCTGGACGCATGAATTTTTGTCATTTTCAAAAAATTGTAAAAATATAACCATGTAGGATATAGCTATGGATTTTGATTTGTTAGATAGATAAATATTAGTAGAATTCACATGTTTTTACCTGAATTCGCATGAAGCTCGACTATTTTTACAGTTAGATATCCGGGAGGGTAAGTAAACGGTTTCCCATAAAAAGTTGTTTTGGAGTAGACTACCACAAGAAACTATAGGTCGTATGACCACAAATATGGCCCCCAAACAGTTTATATGTCAGAAACACACGTGGAATGATCCTGTGCAACAAGCATGTCGGTTCAGTCGTTATACAGCATCTTCAAATAAAGTTCGAGTGCCTTTTGCACTGAAAAGCGTTCTTTGAATCGCCATTTTTGAAAGGCAGTGACTAGGTCTAGAAAATTCTAAATTTCGTCGAAGAAACAATCGAGTAAATAATGCCAAGGAAGGTAACTCTAGATAAATGATTCCTTAAGCGTTTTCCGCAGTTAGCTCCCTTTTTTACCTATAGCAATCGAAGAAAAAAATATTTAACACCCTCCGTAACACCTCTTACGGAGCGACTTCAGCGACTCACGCGGGCCTCCGTAAAACGCTCTGAGGTAGCGGACTCAAGCTTAAGTTCACTTTTAAGTTCGCTCTGGAGAATAATCAAGCCAGTGGGCAGAATCTTTGAAAGTACCGGTACGGTGAGAATAAGTGTTTGAGAATAGAAGTCATTAGCACACACGCGGACACACACACACACACACACAAACACACAGGTTGATCTTGAACTCTTTATTGACATCTGGCTTCGTTTCCTTGCATTCGCACATACTTATACTCTCATTCACGTGCAGGCACAAACATTCCTATACATATATAACTATAGATCTGCACACTTAAGAGAAAGTGTTGCAATGGGGTTCTAAACGTATTACACAGGGTGACATATGTTTCATATCTCAACAGTCGTTTTAAAGGACAAGAGGAGCGCAACATTATTCCGTTTTGATCGGGTTAAGTTCGTTTTAAAATAATTTCCAAAATATGAGTACATAGTTATGCTTACTTTTAAAGATATAAGCCTTCAGACATCAGCATTCTCACCTGCAACTAGGAAGGCGGGAAAAATTACTCTCCTACTGGAGGTTCTCTTACGTGATCGAAGTATTTGTAACAGCGAGTGTGATGTCTTCAAGTCAAATGAAGAAACATCACTCAGGTTGTGTTCAAGACGGGATTTTGTTCGCCCAAAAAATGAAACAGCTGAATTTGGAATACAGCCCTACAGATTGGAACTTTATTTAGAAGCTTGGAATGAAGTTAAAAAATAATTAAATGGTCCAAACTGAATTCATTCAACAGACTGGTAAGTCAATCAGATCAAAATTTAATGGGCAACAATAGTTACAACTGACTGCTGATAAGGATTTCATTACAATTAAAAATATAATGATAGTTTATGTAGCGTACCAGGGGGGGTGCGGCAGTAGGGTGGTATAATGTATATTAAGTTCCACACACAGGTGTGCTATGGTATGTCACTGCCACATAGGAAATCACGAGAAATTGAAAGTCTCGGTTTTTACTTTATCTCTCGTGCGATCCGAGCAGAGCTCACCATCTGTCCAGTTGGTTAGGGTGTCTTGTATTTTTGTCGCTGTCACGTGAGGATCATGAGAAATTTGAAGTTTCAGTTTATTTAGTATATTATGTGCGGGGCGGGCTGAGTTCACCTTTTGGCGACGTAAACAAGGGTGGGTATATTTGACCCGACCATAGCAAATGGGATAATATTCGATATTGGTTAATCGATATTCCAACAATTTTGGTGTGTTGCTGTTGTCTGCTGTCACTGACGGGTGTTCAGTCTTCATTCAGGCCTACCAGTCTTCATAGTGTATGTCGACGTGAGGCGCTAGAGAGAGCGCTGGTTAGTGACAAGAGTTGTCACAGTACTTACTGGTATTCAAGCCGAGGGCTGTGGTTCTACTAACAGTACAGTACAGAGAGAACATTTGCTGAATTAGGAGGCAGGTGTCTGAGAAATTTCCTGACGTAGACTGAGGGACTTCGCCGAGAGCGTGGAAGGCTGTGGGAAACTACGGGTGTTGACGGCTGGAGCTGGCGCATAGACGGCCTGGGGTTCGGCAAAGAAGAGTGAAAGGTGTCCGCGTATCTCCAAGGTGGGGGAGGATCACCCGATACAGCGAGGCTGAATGACTGACTTGCGTGGGGCGATATCCTACAGACGATATCCGAACTTTCCGGAGGACCACTGACGTGAGGCAGAGACATGGGCTTCCGATGATTTAACACCAAGACGAACATCCCCAACGAAGTAAGATCTTGATTAAGGTAGAGTGAAGCACCGGGTGACCTTCTTTCAAACCTCCTACGGGAGGAATTGTTAAAAATTAAAAATAACCAGAACTTTAAGAAGGTTAAGTGGAGGACTGTGTGTTTGAACCTCAATTTTAGAGTGGGTAGACTTTTAACCCGCTGACTCCGTAGCGCCAGTTTACTGGCTTACCTGGTAGAGCGCGATGAGCTCTGCTCCACGATCGTGATTTTCTCTTTGCACGATTGTGGCCCTACTGGCAGAACACAATGAGCAACGATACGCTTACTATTGTGGCTCGTGCTCCACGAGCCTGGCTCTGCAGTTTCACTATTGTCTTCAAAATCGTGAATTTTAAGCCCATGTTTCTGAACATAGAAATATTTTTATTCTGGTCTAAGCGGGTTAAGCACGCGCTGGAGGACTGAGTGTTTTAACCTTCCACAGGCGGTGATAGGGCCTAGGGTGTGCTACCCATTCTGACTCTGTTATTAGATTAACATATTTATACGTATGTGAACTGAGCGCACCGAATTCAAGGACATTTGGTCATTTTGTATACTTGATACATTTCTTGCTTCAAAGACATTTGCTCATTGTGTATACCTGTTACATTTCTTGTAGGTCCTTTACGTGAGGTTGTGCTGCGTATTAATATATTCGAGTGAAGTATTTTCCTGCTAAGCCTAGCAGTGATCGTTATGATGTAATGATAATTATCATATTACCCTAACTACTTGTTGTCAAAATACTGATGTTTTACCTTGTTTAGAGCAGTACTTTGTGTATTCTTTGTGTAATTATTTTGTGACTTTGAGTTTAATAATTATTTGTCTCGCGGAGGGACGCTCTACACCAGATTGGTCATTTGTTGATTTAACGAATGCGCGTGTCAGCGGGTGACTCGTGGTGTGTATGCGGGTGATCCGTGACAGTTTAAAACTTGTTTATGTAAAAACTTATTTCTTCCTCATTTAGCTGCATGCAAAAGTTTCTATTTACTTACTGCTACTCGCACGTGTTCCCGTTTATCCTCATGTTTTTTTTCTCTCCATTTTTAGCTGTTTGGATCACACACATCAATGGCGCCCTCACACTGTCAGTTGTTGTTAGCATTATACTGAATAAAGATACGACTGATGTGTTTGTGACTGTCACACCATGTTACTTGTAGACCAGACGGTGTAGAAACTGTCGATGTTGTATATCTGATGGTTGATCTACCAGCAGTCGTAGTTGGTTGTAACATCTCGTGCTGTTGTATAGTAAGCACTGCTGTAGCAATAACGTTTCTTCGGTTTACTGAAAGTCCAAGACTTGCTTGTACTGTATAAGTCACTGGATAACAATCCATTGTGAAATGTTTTGAGTAAATTCTTGAGTGCGGTGTGGGGACCAAGTTCGCAGGACACGTTTGAACAAAGCAGAGACCTGTATATATACATATACACATCTATTATATACACATCTCTAAACAAAGTGAATCCACTGGTGTTTGCTGCCATTATCTGTATGATTTCCTTCATGAGTACAAACTCCCTCTGAGTGTCGAAGAGAACATTCAGCAACAGCACAATGTGTCCTGGTCAGTTTTCTTTTACCGAGGATTGCATCTTCTCTTCGACTTTAGCTCGTGCAAGCGAAGCTATTTTTAGAAATACGTTCGTTTCGTCACTTCCTGTTTTCTCGACAAATCCAGGTGTGCTTAAGAGAAAAAAAATTAATATAAAATCTATCATGCCTCTTTGTCGTAGAATACCACCGGAATATGTTTTCGTGATACTTTGTGCTTTGTTTCCAACGATTTTAGCTCAGCAATTGACTTGACCTTTAACACTTAGTCCCTCTTGGTTCGAAAAGCCATGATTGTGGCTTTGCCGGGTAGCACGGGCAAGGCGATTTTCATTACTTTTTATTGCAAAGTTCAACTTTTCTCTTTTCCAAAAATGTCTAGGTTTCTTGGTCTAATCTCAGAGCAGCAGTAATAAAAAACAAACTTCACCCACTGTCGTCTTAGCAATCTTCAGTTATAAGCCAGTCATTGTAATGTTATATTTTTATCTTCAACCAAGAGGATTGAATTGAAACACTGGAATAACCAAGCTAATTGCTTGGTATTGAGCTTGGTATTGTTTACATTTTCACGTCAGAATTTCAATAAGCAGTTTGTTTTCGTTATATGGTGGTTCTGAAAAACTGCTACTTTAGGACGAGAAACAGACTTTCAACTTCCGAATAATCCCAACTGTCGCTCACTCTCTCTCTGTTTGGTGTTGACTGCTGTCAGTGTTGTGAATGGTGCACTAGTGTGACGTAGTACACTGTTAACGGCGCTCGTTGATCGCAGGTGCGAATCGCGTACTTTCCTAGCGGATAATTAATTAACGGATGGGTGTTGGAGGCTGAAATTTGCAGGTTAGGTTTATATCGCCTGTATCTACCGATATCTGCAAAAAACGCAAACCATTCAAGTTGGTCTTTAAGGACTCAACATCTCTTTTAATCAGTTCAACAGCACTATTTACACTTTGTGGTGCTTCCTCGCTGATCTTATTAGCTTGAGATAGTTTGGTAGTGAAAACACACAGTTCACAGAGCTGGATATTTTCTGATTTTCTTTTTCAAGACTATCACAGCGGGCACTGATTTCATCACATTTATTTTTTAACATGACACACATCTTCTCTTATTGTCCCTAAATCTGTGCTTATTTTTGTTAAGCAGCTCTCAAGTGATGAGAATTTATCGTTCTGCTGCCGTACCATCTGTAATACGGCCTTCGTGTTGTCTGTCATCATACTGTCCAGGGAAACTGGTGTTTGCCTACCTTGTGATAATCGAGGTGAGAGTTCATATCCGCTTTGTTCGATGACGCTTGTTGTGTTATCATTGCTCCGGTGGCCAGGTTTGCTTTCGATGTAACCACACCGCAGGAGGAACAGAATCACAGACACAGTTAACGTGGCTTGAAATTTCCTGTGTATTATAATCTGTGTACACCGTGTGGAGCGTGAAAGACAGAAATGTACTCACAAACAGTCCACACCAGATACGAAAACGCAATGCATCGGCCGGCATGGTCACTTTTTGTCAGAAACTTTTACACCGGGATAATCCACACACTTTCCTTTGTCCGCACAATAATTCTTCAACATTCCAAACACAGAGAGCAAGGGCTGGTGATGCGTTGTTAGACTCTGAGAACATGGAATGATAACAGTTGTTTATTGTTTCACATGATGACCGCATTAACTCCTTTGGCACCACTCATCGCCCCTCCAAGCTAACAGGCAGACAGGTATAAATACTTCACTCTAGTCGACTACGCTTTGCAGAAATCTCTCTCTCCTGAAAAAAGATTAAAACATTATCGAATATCGCTATTTTTTACCCCTCCAAATAATTTGCAGTCAATGTAGCACCAACATAGAGTTAAGATCTTGTAGGTAGAAATACTATAGGACTTTCTCTAAAGTTGATGACCAAAACGCAGTCATCACGATTTGCCTGTGACATAAGCAGCTTGAAAATCCAACTACGATGTCCAGGTACATGGTCTTGCCCTGGGCTACCTAACATCAAGCAAAAATAGTTCTCTCTCCCGCTCACGCTTCCACGGTGGTTCTTCTCAAACTTCCGGACTCTATTTCTGTATCCACGACAGACCCCCCCCCTCACCCCCGACATGACCACTTTCATGGGAGGTACAGAGATGATAAAGGCATATGAGGCTGAGAGGTCAAGGGTCTCACCGTGCCAAACTGGTAGAAATGTGGCGCCAGTTCGCACAGCCAGTCGGGCTCGATGGTCGTGACATCTCGCATGTATTCCTTGCTGGTGTGTACGACCTCGTTGAAAATCAACCTGTTGTACATAAACAGCACACGTGTTTTAACACAGATCTACACATTGCACGCGCGCACACACACAGAAGCACGTCTATACATGCACATAGTCAACTATTCGAAAAAAAAAATTGCGCTCGGGAATGATCCTCCTTTTGGTTCGCTCTGCGTAAGTATGAATATCTACGCGATAAATGTAACCAGGACCTTTGTCCCCAAACCCGCTTCCTCTTCTCCGCCTTCGCGCGAGGATTTTCCGAGGACTTCGCTCCAAATAGAAGGTCACAAGGGATGTAAAACTCCAAAAGTATTCGACAGTTTGGGGAGAAAGTGACCCGTGAAGTGTAGCACTTCCTGTGCTGAGGGTAAGAACGTCGTTCTCTTGCAAATGCTCATGAACATCACCGTCATCTTTGATGAAACTTTACATCGAACACAATGATTGGTCGCCACGATCGCGACCGTTCCCGTAATCAAACCTACATTCTTTCGTGAAAAGAAAAGAGTTCAGCGAAGGTCAAGAAAAAAAAAGTAGAGAACAGTGCCTCACAAACTCCTGGCAGAGGTAGGCGATCAGAACTTAAAACCAGTGAACTGGAGTGGTTAAGCGTGTCTAATGCACGGCGTGTGGAACGGGAGCCCAGTTTCAGCGAGCTTTCATTCGCTGACCTTTTAAACGAGTTACGAACTAAAGCTACTAAAAGTTAACTCATGATTTTCACGATAGACTGAGTTGAAAGGGCTGCAACCTACCGGTGACTTCGCACTATGAAGTGTGTGTGTGTGTGCTGGTACGTGCATCTTCTCCCTTCCCCTAAACATCTTAAAAAAAAAATCCTCGCACAAGTACGTCCCTTCGATGAGCCGTAGATAGGAATGGAAAGATAGAAGGAAGTGAATGGAAACCCAGAGAACTCTGGTCAGGTGGTTGTAGTCACCAAGGGGAGACTACGCCAGCACTCGTAGCCGCTAGCGAATCCGAATGAGTAACTACGCTTCATGGTAACATGTAACATCACCATTTTGTGGGCTGTTTACACGCCTGAAGTCAGGGGACACAAACTGGCACACGCGCTGGTCTCCCCTTCCGCACACTAAATTTACGACAGGCGAAAACGAGCAATTCAACTGCAAATAATTTGCTTCTCTGCATGTAACACAGCACAGCTCCCTGTCATATCAATGCAAATATTAAGTAAGAGTTTGGATGTGTTTTCAGAGCTTTGAAGGTATGTAAGTGTGACAAGTGATTGTTTAGGTTGTTTTTATGGGGTCTCAGGACGTGTATTTAAAAAGCTCTCTTTCTAGACTATTATGGGCACTACTGCCGCTCAAGCTTGCACGGGGCGGGGACGAGGCTCTACACAAAGTGTTGCTAGGTAAAACTGAGGCACACACTAACCGCTAGAACACCTGGCCGACCGCTTATTTCCAGGGTTGGCTGTGCAGCGTACCTCTACTCTCACGACTACCACTATGGTTACTGTTGCTGTCTTACTCTCTCCGCTAGACCAGCAGCCGACAAAGAGAACAAAACTCCAATCACGTAAAATAATTTACAAGAACAAGCCGTTGACAACAGCAACTCCGCTGAGCACTACTCACACCCCGTGGGCTGTGGTGTGGTTCTACGAGATCCACACACAAACACGAGTTTGATGTTTCTCTGATTATTTCCAAAGTGCAGGTGGCCGTGAAGAGTGCAGCTGAATGAACTAATGCTCCCCGCGCTGTAGCCGCAGGCTGAGCCGGTCATCGGTTATCGGACAGCAAGAAAACCGCCATTGTACACTTCTTTCACTCCTCCTTGGCCAGGAGAGCTCACGAAACTCGTGTCGTGTCACACGCTTAACGTTCCCGACGACTTCCGGATCAAAGGCTGACCTTTTTACTTGGTTCTCGCCTGACGTGAACTGGGAGACAGGATGTGAATTTGCGCGCGCATGAGTAAATCAAAGATGGAATCAATACAAAGTTATTAGCAGTTTAATAAAATGTAGCACTCTCATTAGTTTGCAGTATGCAAAATGCTTTATGAATTTGTGTGTTGTTGGCGGGGGGGGGGGAGGGAGGAAAAAGCCTTCGTGGACTGACCTCAAGTCTAATTAAAGACCTCAGTGAAGACCCCGCTATTGTAATAGCTTCAAGCACATGTCTATGAGGTGTTGCCAACTAGCGAGCCTATGTCTGGGAAGTCGCCACCTCTTTCCAAAACGTGGATGACACGTTTGATGGGCAGAAGGTTGCAACTCTACAGTCATCCACTCAGATCTTGATAATGAGCTCAGCACAGTTTTCTGAAAATACTGTCGCTCTCGAGTTAGCTTTCAACAGTAGAATAAAAACCTTTTTTTCATGCTAGGTTGTTAACTTCCTTTCCAGCAAATGTTTTATATTTTTTGCAAAATGATTGTTCAAGCGTGCTTTAATGCTTTAATGAAGATGATGACGCAAAGGCAAAATAATCTCCCTTTAAAATGCAATCTAAAATTGTCTGACTTTGAAAAAATAAATTTGCAATGAAATCTTTCCCGTGCAGTAAGACCATTATAAGACATGACCGAAGCTCAATGAGAATTACAGGCTTTGTTTTGACTGTGAGGAATCAGCTTCACCAGGACTGTTATCTGTACAGGTTTGATAGCAATCTAGAAGGGGAGGTAAGAGTAAAAGTTTAATAAATTCCTGCGGAGGCAAGTTCAATCCACAAAACGAAGCGAAGCAACAGTATTCTTCTTGAAACCCTTGAAAATGTCACGTGCACTTCTTCAATGAGTGAAGACCTCTCCCGCTTTCTTCCTCCACAAGCATAAACAAACTGACAGCGGATAAACATAAGAAAATGGACGAGATACGACCTTCGTTTCTATGGCCACTCACGTGCGCTTGTTTCCGGGCTGAGAGAGGGGAGACAAACCGGCCCCTAGACTGACCTTAAAGACCAACCTGAATGTCTTCGTTGTTTTCATATATCGGTAGATACAGGCGATATAAACCTAACCTGTAAATTTTAGCCTCCAAAACACGTCCGTTAATTAATTATCTGCTACGATTCGCACTTACGATCAAAAAGCGCATCATTGACAGCAGTCAACACCAAACAGTGTACTACGTCACACTAGTGCACCATTCACAACACTGACAGCCGTCAACACCAAACACAGAGAGTGAATGATCGACAATTGGGATTATTCGGACACTGAATGTCTCCATTTCTTCTGGTTCTCAAAAACTGCCACTTTCTCTCGCTCACTTTCTCTCTCTCTGTTTGGTGTTGACGACTGTCAATGTTGGGAATGGTGCACTAGTGTGACGTAGTACACTGTTTGGTGTTGACGACTGTCAATGTTGTGAATGGTGCACTAGTGTGACGTAGTACACTGTTTGGTGTTGACTGCTGTCAGTGTTGTGAATGGTGCACTAGTGTGACGTAGTACACTGTTTGGTGTTGACGACTGTCAATGTTGTGAATGGTGCACTAGTGTGACGTAGTACACTGTTTGGTGTTGACTGCTGTCAGTGTTGTGAATGGTGCACTAGTGTGACGTAGTACACTGTTTGGTGTTGACTGCTGTCAATGTTGTGAATGGTGCACTAGTGTGACGTAGTACACTGTTTGGTGTTGACTGCTGTCAGTGTTGTGAATGGTGCACTAGTGTGACGTAGTACACTGTTTGGTGTTGACTGCTGTCAGTGTTGTGAATGGTGCACTAGTGTGACGTAGTACACTGTTTGGTGTTGACTGCTGTCAATGTTGTGAATGGTGCACTAGTGTGACGTAGTACACTGTTTGGTGTTGACTGCTGTCTGTGTTGTGAATGGTGCACTAGTGTGACGTAGTACACTGTTTGGTGTTGACTGCTGTCAATGTTGTGAATGGTGCACTAGTGTGACGTAGTACACTGTTTGGTGTTGACGGCTGTCAGTGTTGTGAATGGTGCACTAGTGTGACGTAGTACACTGTTTGGTGTTGACGGCTGTCAGTGTTGTGAATGGTGCACTAGTGTGACGTAGTACACTGTTTGGTGTTGACTGCTGTCTGTGTTGTGAATGGTGCACTAGTGTGACGTAGTACACTGTTTGATGTTGACGGCTGTCAGTGTTGTGAATGGTGCACTAGTGTGACGTAGTACACTGTTTGGTGTTGACTGCTGTCAGTGTTGTGAATGGTGCACTAGTGTGACGTAGTACACTGTTTGGTGTTGACTGCTGTCAATGTTGTGAATGGTGCACTAGTGTGACGTAGTACACTGTTTGGTGTTGACTGCTGTCAATGTTGTGAATGGTGCACTAGTGTGACGTAGCACACTGTTTGGTGTTGACTGCTGTCTGTGTTGTGAATGGTGCACTAGTGTGACGTAGTACACTGTTTGGTGTTGACTGCTGTCAATGTTGTGAATGGTGCACTAGTGTGACGTAGTACACTGTCTGGTGTTGACGGCTGTCAGTGTTGTGAATGGTGCACTAGTGTGACGTAGTACACTGTTTGGTGTTGACTGCTGTCAATGTTGTGAATGGTGCACTAGTGTGACGTAGCACACTGTTTGGTGTTGACTGCTGTCTGTGTTGTGAATGGTGCACTAGTGTGACGTAGTACACTGTTTGGTGTTGACTGCTGTCAATGTTGTGAATGGTGCACTAGTGTGACGTAGTACACTGTTTGGTGTTGACTGCTGTCAATGTTGTGAATGGTGCACTAGTGTGACGTAGCACACTGTTTGGTGTTGACTGCTGTCTGTGTTGTGAATGGTGCACTAGTGTGACGTAGTACACTGTTTGGTGTTGACTGCTGTCAATGTTGTGAATGGTGCACTAGTGTGACGTAGTACACTGTTTGGTGTTGACTGCTGTCTGTGTTGTGAATGGTGCACTAGTGTGACGTAGTACACTGTTTGATGTTGACGGCTGTCAGTGTTGTGAATGGTGCACTAGTGTGACGTAGCACACTGTTTGGTGTTGACTGCTGTCTGTGTTGTGAATGGTGCACTAGTGTGACGTAGTACACTGTTTGGTGTTGACTGCTGTCAATGTTGTGAATGGTGCACTAGTGTGACGTAGTACACTGTTTGGTGTTGACTGCTGTCAATGTTGTGAATGGTGCACTAGTGTGACGTAGTACACTGTTTGGTGTTGACTGCTGTCAGTGTTGTGAATGGTGCACTAGTGTGACGTAGTACACTGTTTGGTGTTGACTGTCACTAGTGTGACGTGTACGTAGTACACTGTCTGGTGTTGACGGCTGTCAGTGTTGTGAATGGTGCACTAGTGTGACGTAGTACACTGTTTGGTGTTGACGGCTGTCAATGTTGTGAATGGTGCACTAGTGTGACGTAGTACACTGTTTGGTGTTGACTGCTGTCAGTGTTGTGAATGGTGCACTAGTGTGACGTAGTACACTGTTTGGTGTTGACTGCTGTCAATGTTGTGAATGGTGCACTAGTGTGACGTAGTACACTGTTAGCGGCGCTCGTTGATCGCAGGTGCGAATCGCTTACTTTGCTAGCGGATAATTAATTAACGGATGTGTTTTGGGGGATAAAATTTACAGGTTATGCTTATATCGCCTGTATCTACCGATATCTGCAAAAAACGCAAACTATTCAGGTTGGTCTTTAAGTGCTACGCTCTAACCTTCCACTGTAACGATTCTAAAGTCTGTTTGAAGGACTATAACGATTCCAAGGTCTGCTAGGATAGAAAAGACGTTTAAACCATATTTTGGGACAAACAACCAAAACAATCCACAAGAATGCAATTTTTGTCTTTCATATGTTCACCATGGGTTAAAAAAGCGTACACTATTAACCGCAAGTGATTCACACGAATTGTAATGGAACCTGTAAAGTTTTGCCAGTCATTTATCCATCAAGCTAACAATTCATGCACCCAACAATACCTTTTTGTGTACACACACATATATATATATATATATTAAATAAACACGTATATATAGAGAGAGAGAGAGAGAAGGGAAGAGGAAAAAACCTTTGTTTACACGGGAATAGAAAAATAAAGACAGATAAGAAATAAGAGAGAGGAAAATACAAGTAAAGAATGAAGAAAAAAACAACATAAAGATAAAGATGAAGATACCACTGTGGGGGTTGATCGTTGGCGAGGACTGACGAGGGGTGTATGTACAGCTCGTGGTCGTCTCTCACCGTCCTGTAGACCCCCGTGTAGTGCAGACGAACAGCGTTGGCAAAGAAGGCCGCCGCGATGCATCGCCGTAGTTTGTCCACGTCATCTGTAGATTTGACACATACGTTTCAGGAACGACAACAAAGGTAGCTGAGTTGTAGTTGTGACAGTAAAAACCACAGAAATAAACACATAAATAAAAGAAAAAATGAGATTATTTATTATATCCGGGTTACAATTGTGTGAAGATTCACGTCCGTTGGACACATTGCTCAAGTCTCCGGCGTTCCGGTCTGTAGAAGTACAGTTAAGACGGGAAGACAAGGTTGTATACAGAAGTTTACTTGACATGTTTGGTTATCTTTACCTCACACCGTGCCATGTTTTACAAGTTTTAAAGTTGCCAAGAAAATCGTTGAGAGTACAAATATCTGATTTCCATCCAAGGCACACGAGCTCTCTCTCTTCCTCTCTTGTGTACACGTGGGGTACCAGACATAAGCCACACGAAGTCTCCTTGTCTCGCCCCATGAGTCTGATGTTTAAGCATGCAAGTAGAACCAACCAATCACCCACAAGCAACAATACAACCAAAAGTTAACAAACCCCGCACAAAAAAAGCTACGAAAAGGGGATTCGGGACACTAGCAAGGGATCGTGCTTCAGCATCCAATGTATCGCGAATCACATATTTTATTGGTGTCTCATCTTACTCGCCGCAAATGACACGATTTACCTCTGCAGCTCATAAAACAACAGTCCAAACAAAAAAACCTACGTGAATGAGATTTCTTAGCGACATAAACAACCCACAAGACAGTGAAAGCACAGGACTGCAGGGGAACTTCCACTTCTTGCAGTCAGTCAAAGAGTAAATGTAGCAGCCACCCTGTCACCTGTTGTACTACAAGGGTACACCAAATCCCCCGCCTGCCACTTCATCCAGGGAGACCACCACACATGCCCTGTGGGACCGGTGAGTGGTTTGAGACAGGCACCACTGTACAGCATGGGCGTGAAGGTGGCGGTGAGGCCAGGGGAGCGAGGGAGGGAGGGGGAGAGAGAGAGCAGGAGACTGGCGACAGCAATGTCACCCCACCAGTAAACAATGCATAAAACAAACACCCGATGCCACCAGCAGGAAATAATCCCCGCTATGTCGCTTATTTTAACTCCGCGTAAGAGATTCTGAGAAAAACTATTTGTGGTGAGGTTTTTGATTAATGAGAAATGGTAGTTGAGGTATAGTTTTCGTTCAGAATCAAATTTTGATTAACATGAAGAAGTAGGTGTCGACAAGAAACTACAGGGAGCAAGTGATATTGTGAACCACTCACACGCGTCTTCATATGGTCGATTTTAACGCAAACAACATCGGTTGAGACTTGAAGTCCCTTTAAAGCAACAATGTGTGCAAGTGCACTTTAATATCACCGCCCAGACCTGGCATTGTGACTCGGGGGGAAAAAAAAGTAGAAGAGGTGATTTTGTTTTTGGTTTACATCGACGCACGATCTGGCATTAAAAATCCTCTCACGGAATCCAGTTCAACGCCTAAAATGAAACCGATACAAGACAGAAACAAACATTGATACAAGACAGAAACATTGATACATTCAGAAACATTGATACAAGACAGAAACATTGATACATTCAGAAACATTGATACAAGACAGAAACAAACATTGATACAAGACAGAAACATTGATACATTCAGAAACATTAACATACTGGACACACGTGACTGTTACTGTGGCTACAGACCAACATATGTTCAACCTGACATGTTCGAGCCCTCTACAGCAGGTCACGTGTACCCAGCACTTTACATTTGATGAAGGCCTACATTTTCACTAAAACACTGATGGCTTTTTATTGGCTAGAAAGGTGCTTCCAGGATGAGGGTTGAGGGATTCTGCACTGTGGTGTAGGAAAGAGGTTGTAAGCTAAACTACCTGAAGTAAAATCGCGACAGCCAGCCCCATGAACAGGGATCTTCAGCCAACATAATGCTCGTATACAACACACAACTGTATTTTCTCAACATTTTATAAACTGAAGTCTTTGCCAACTCGAGCAGCAGAACTATCACTTGAGACGGCGATGCTGGGGCTCATTGAACGCCCTAGTGTGATGTGTGTTGTGTGTAGGATGTGTTATTAGGAACTACATTGACTAGGGAGTGTGTTACGACTAGTGTGATGTGTGCTGTGTGTAGGATGTGTTATTAGGAACTACATTGACTAGGGAGTGTATTAGTGTGATGTGTGCTGTGTGTAGGATGTGTTATTAGGAACTACATTGACTAGGGAGTGTATTACGGCTAGTGTGATGTGTGCTGTGTGTAGGATGTGTTATTAGGAACTACATTGACTAGGGAGTGTATTACGACTAGTGTGATGTGTGCTGTGTGTAGGATGTGTTATTAGGGACTACATTGACTAGGGAGTGTATTACGACTCGTGTGACGTGTGCTGTGTGTAGGATGTGTTATTAGGAACTACATTGACTAGGGAGTGTATTACGACTAGTGTGATGTGTGCTGTGTGTAGGATGTGTTATTAGGAACTACATTGACTAAGGAGTGTATTACGACTAGTGTGATGTGTGCTGTGTGGAGGATGTGTTGTTAGGAACTACATTGACTAGGGAGTGTGTTACGACTAGTGTGATGTGTGCTGTGTGTAGGATGTGTTATTAGGAACTACATTGACTAGGGAGTGTATTACGACTAGTGTGATGTGTGCTGTGTGTAGGATGTGTTATTAGGAACTACATTGACTAGGAGTGTATTACGACTAGTGTGATGTGTGCTGTGTGTAGGATGTGTTATTAGGAACTACATTGACTAGGGAGTGTATTACGACTAGTGTGATGTGTGCTGTGTGTAGGATGTGTTATTAGGAACTACATTGACTAGGGAGTGTATTACGACTAGTGTGATGTGTGCTGTGTGTAGGATGTGTTATTAGGAACTACATTGACTAGGGAGTGTATTACGACTAGTGTGATGTGCTGTGTGTAGGATGTGTTATTAGGAACTACATTGACTAGGGAGTGTATTACGACTAGTGTGATGTGTGCTGTGTGTAGGATGTGTTATTAGGAACTACATTGACTAGGGAGTGTATTACGACTAGTGTGATGTGTGCTGCGTGTAGGATGTGTTATTAGGAACTACATTGACTAGGGAGTGTATTACGACTAGTGTGATGTGTGCTGTGTGTAGGATGTGGTATTAGGAACTACATTGACTAGGGAGTGTATTACGACTAGTGTGATGTGTGCTGTGTGTAGGATGTGTTATTAGGAACTACATTGACTAGGGAGTGTATTACGACTAGTGTGATGTGTGCTGTGTGTAGGATGTGTTATTAGGAACTACATTGACTAGGGAGTGTATTACGACTAGTGTGATGTGTGCTGTGTGTAGGATGTGTTATTAGGAACTACATTGACTAGGAGTGTATTACGACTAGTGGGATGTGTGCTGTGTGTAGGATGTGTTATTAGGAACTACATTGACTAGGGAGTGTATTACGACTTGTGTGATGTGTGCTGTGTGTAGGATGTGTTATTAGGGACTACATTGACTAGGGAGTGTATTACGACTAGTGTGATGTGTGCTGTGTGTAGGATGTGTTATTAGGAACTACATTGACTAGGGAGTGTATTACGACTAGTGTGATGTGTGCTGTGTGTAGGATGTGTTATTAGGAACTACATTGACTAGGGAGTGTATTACGACTAGTGTGATGTGTGCTGTGTGTAGGATGTGTTATTAGGAACTACATTGACTAGGGAGTGTATTACGACTAGTGTGATGTGTGCTGTGTGTAGGATGTTATTAGGAACTACATTGACTAGCGAGTGTATTACGACTAGTGTGATGTGTGCTGTGTGTAGGATGTGTTATTAGGAACCACATTGACTAGGGAGTGTATTACGACTAGTGTGATGTGTGCTGTGTGTAGGATGTGTTATTAGGAACTACATTGACTAGGGAGTGTATTACGACTAGTGTGATGTGTGTTGTGTGCAGGATGTGTTATTAGGAACTACATTGACTAGGGAGTGTATTACGACTAGTGTGATGTGTGTACTGTGTGTAGGATGTGTTATTAGGAACTACATTGACTAGGGAGTGTATTACGACTAGTGTGATGTGTGCTGTGTGTAGGATGTGTTATTAGGAACTACACATTGACTAGCGAGTGTGTATTACAACTAGTGTGATGTGTGCTATTATTGTAGGATGTGTTATTAGGAACTACATTGACTGCTGGAGTGTATTACACTGAGTGTGATGTGTGTGTGTGTAGGATGTGTTATTAGGAACTACATTGACTAGGAGTGTATTACGACTAGTGTGATGTGTGTGCTGTGTGTAGGATGTTATTAGAAACTACATTGACCAGGGAGTGTATTACGACTAGTGTGATGTGTGTTGTGTGTAGGATGTGTTATTAGGAACTACATTGACTAGGGAGTGTATTACAACTAGTGTGATGTGTGCTGTGTGTAGGATGTGTTATTAGGAACTACATTGACTAGGGAGTGTATTACGACTAGTGTGATGTGTGCTGTATGTAGGATGTGTTATTAGGAACTACATTGACTAGGGAGTGTGTTACGACTAGTGTGATGTGTGCTGTGTGTAGGATGTGTTATTAGGAACTACATTGACTAGGGAGTGTATTACGACTAGTGTGATGTGCTGTGTGTAGGATGTGTTATTAGGAACTACATTGACTAGGGAGTGTATTACGACTAGTGTGATGTGTGCTGTGTGTAGGATGTGTTATTAGGAACTACATTGACTAGGGAGTGTATTACGACTAGTGTGATGTGTGCTGTGTGTAGGATGTGTTATTAGGAACTACATTGACTAGGGAGTGTATTACGACTAGTGTGATGTGTGCTATGTGTAGGATGTGTTATTAGGAACTACATTGACTAGGGAGTGTATTACGACTAGTGTGATGTGTGCTGTGTGTAGGATGTGTTATTAGGAACTACATTGACTAGGGAGAGTATTACGACTAGTGTGATGTGTGCTGTGTGTAGGATGTGTTATTAGGGAACTACATTGACTAGGGAGTGTATTACGACTAGTGTGATGTGTGCTGTGTGTAGGATGTGTTATTAGGGACTACATTGACTAGGGAGTGTATTACGACTAGTGTGATGTGTGCTGTGTGTAGGATGTTATTAGGGACTACATTGACTAGAGAGTGTATTACGACTAGTGTGATGTGTGCTGTGTGTAGGATGTGTTATTAGGGACTACATTGACTAGGGAGTGTATTACGACTAGTGTGATGTGTGCTGTGTGTAGGATATGTTATTAGGAACTACATTGACTAGGGAGTGTATTACGACTAGTGTGATGTGTGCTGTGTGTAGGATGTGTTATTAGGAACTAAATTGACTAGGGAGTGTATTACGACTAGTGTGATGTGTGCTGTGTGTAGGATGTGTTATTAGGAACTACATTGACTAGAGAGTGTATTACGACTAGTGTAATGTGTGCTGTGTGTAGGATGTGTTATTAGGGACTACATTGACTAGGAGTACCATTACACTAGTGTGATGTGTGTGCTGTGTGTAGGATGTGTTATTAGGACTACATTGACTAGAAGTGTATTGACCACTAGTGTGATGTGTGCTATGTGTGAGGATGTGTTATTAGGAACTACATTAGCTAGGGAGTGTATTACGACTAGTGTAATGATGTGTGCTAGTAGTATGGATGTGTTATTAAGACTACATTGACTAGGAAGTATTACGACTAGTGTGATGTGTGCTGCAATGTGTAGGATGTGTTATGAGAACTACATTGTTAGCTTCAAAGAAATTATGTTGACTAGGTAGTGTGCTGTGTGTAGGATGCGTTATTAGGAACTACATTGACTAGGGAGTGTATTACGACTAGTGTGATGTGTGCTGTGTGTAGGATGTGTTATTGGGAACTACATTGACTAGGGAGTGTATTACGACTAGTGTGATGTGTGCTGTGTGTAGGATGTGTTATTAGGAACTACATTGACTAATGAGTGTATTACGACTAGTGTGATGTGTGCTGTGTGTAGGATGTGTTATTAGGGACTACATTGACTAGGGAGTGTATTACGACTAGTGTGATGTGTGCTGTGTGTAGGATGTGTTATTAGGAACTACATTGACTAGGGAGTGTATTACGGCTAGTGTGATGTGTGTTGTGTGTAGGATGTGTTGTATTAGGAACTACATTGACTAGGGAGTTATTACGACTAGTGTGATGTGTGCTGTGTGTAGGATGTGTTATTAGGAACTACATTGACTAGGGAGTGTATTACGACTTGTGTGATGTGTGCTGTGTGTAGGATGTGTTATTAGGAACTACATTGACTAGGGAGTGTATTACGACTAGTGTGATGTGTGCTGTGTGTAGGATGTGTTATTAGGAACTACATTGACTAG